>BMAW01022439.1:0-12742 GCA_019974015.1 Nephila pilipes
GTAGCGCTGTAAGAATCGGAGCTTGACACACTAGCAAAAGAGTGGCCGATTACATTGGCCACTTCGACAGGTGAAGAATGCACAGCATTTGCAGTTTCCAGTATCGGGATGGAAAATTCCCGACACAGGGAGTTTGCAGCTTTTACCTTTCTCCATAACTGTTGACTTGTGGTAGACGATGTGATGGAAGAGACATACCTGATCCAAGATTCCCTCTGACTATGTCGCCTTACTCTGCGAGCAATTGCCCTTGCCCTTTTAAAGGCTATGAGATTTTCAGTTGTGGGATACCGTCTGAAGATACCCCACAATTTCCTTTGTTCCCGGTAGGAGGATTGACATTCCTTATTCCACCATGGTTTACTCATCTTCCTCTGTGATGTTCCACTCTTCGGTATCGCTGCATCAGCAGCGTTCACGATAGAGGTAGTGACATGTCGGACAGAGTCATTAACATCTCGATCTTGAACCATTGTACCTGTAATAACTGCTAGCCGTGTGAATAAATCCCAATCTGCCCGGTTGAAGCGGTAAGTGGGGGGACGTAAACGCACCCCACTACCATGAACCTGGGAGATCAGGAGAGGGAAATGATCACTATTATAGAGATCATTTAGAACCTCTAAATTCAGCGACGGTAGCAGTGTTGGTGAACAAATGGCTAGATCAAGGGAATGAAAAGTCCTAGTGGGAGCATGGAAATACGTTTTCTCGTCGGTGTACAGCAGACAGAGACTGTGATCAGAGATCAATCGCTCGATCTGCCGACCACGAGAATTTGTACCATCATACCCCCACTGAGGGCTGTGTCCATTAAAATCACCAAGCAGAAGGAAGGGAGCTGGTAACTGATCGACTAGTTGGTCTAAATCCATTTGTGACACAACATCGTTAGGTGGCAGATAAATGCAGCAGACTGTGATTAATGTGCGAGTATGAATTCGCACAGCCACAGCCTGCAACGATGTGGTCAGTGTAACGACGTTATGAGGACAGTTCTGGGAAGCGAATATACAAACACCTCCAGAAGAAGGAGATGCTGCATCAACATCCCGTCGCACACAATGATATCCACGCACACGGGTTGTCATATTACTCTTCAGAAAAGTCTCCTGAAGAGCAATGCAGACAGGTTGGTGCGTAGATAAGATGGATTTGAGATCCTCTAGTCTGGGTCGTAAACCACGGCAGTTCCAGGAAACAAAAGCCATTAATTGGGCCCACTGGAAGTGGAAGGTCCCGTTTCCAGGACCCCCATGGAGTCATAATCTTCGGGCGATGGGTGTAATATCACCGCATCCCCGTCAATGACCCTTGTTTTTTTTCGAGGAACGCTGTTCTTCGAAGCAAGTTTTACTTTTTGCCTCTGCAAAGCCTTTGACCTGGCCAATGGCCTAGCCTGATTAGCCTTAGCAGAGGAAGGGGTTTTAATAACATTTATTTTTTTTGTTTGTAGTGAAGAATTAGTCTTTGCAGTTGATGAGGTTTTAAGAACTTTTACTGTTTTCTTTTGTTGCGGTGTCTTAGTGTTAGGTTCAGTAGATGTAAGAGGTTCCGGAAATTGAGTAGATTTAGAAGCTTTTTTTGATTGGGTGGCCGTTGCGTAGCTTTTTCCCTGTACTGGAGTACGGGAAGCAACTACACGGCGAGCCTCGGGATAAGATAAATTCTGCATCGTCTTCACCGTAGTAATTTCTTTTTCTTCTGCCCATTTAGGGCAAGAACGAGAGTATGCAGGGTGGTTGCCCTGACAATTGACACACTTCTCTGCTGCGTTACAGGAAGCACTATCGTGTCCTGTTGCTGTGCAGCGAGAGCATGTCATTTGTCCCCTACACGCGTTCTTTGAATGGCCGTATCGCTGACAATTGAAACACCTGAGTGGGTTTGGAATGTATGGTCGGATGGAGAGTCGGAGATATGCAGCCTGAACAGTTTGTGGCAGGGTAGGATTCGAGAAGGTCAAGATGAGGTGCTTAGTATTAAGCACCTTTCCATCTCTCCTAATCGTTATCCTCCGGACACCACAAACTTGCTGGTCTTGCAAATTCTCCAATATTTCCTCTTCCGACACATTCACTAAATCAATTGAAGATACGACGCCACGGGAATAATTCAAATTCCTATGCGGTGAAGTGATTACAGGATACGGTCCCAAAGTCTTCATTTTCATAACTTGTTCTGCTTGTTTGGAATTGTTGACTTCAATTAAGAGGTCACCAGAACGCAGCTTCTTTAAATCTTTGACAGTTCCTAACATTCCTTGAATTCCTTTTTGTATTAAAAAGGGCGAAATTAGAGCAAAAGTCTCAATTTCTCTTTTAATTATGAAAAAACGGAAATTTGAATTGTTTCGTACGTCTGCAGACTGAGTATGTTCCTCTTCGTTGTTATTCAAAATATGGCGTTCCATGCGGTCAGCCCATGTTTCACCATTTGGAAAAGAATTTTTGATTGCTTTGGGAGCCAAAAACGATTTTCCTTGAGTTGTGTCCATAGTGCCTTATAAGAAAAAAAAATTTCACGGAAAGAATTCTAGTTCGATGGGTCCCCGCCAGACCCATCTCCCCACCCTTTCCTAACGCGGAAACGAGTAACCGACGGAGAGATTCGTTTCAGCCGGACAATGTGACCTGCCCCATTACGTGCCCAGGCAGAGGCACAGGTCCAAGGCCGAAGCCGAGGAGGATTTCTCGCAATGGGAGGGAGGTCACACCATCCAGCCACACGCAACCAAGGCTCTCCCTCTGGGAACATTTTGAGGATGACATTCCGAAACTGTCACCGACGGCGCACGCAACTCCTCTCCTCGCACACCCTTCCCTAACCAGGGCCTTTTCCAATCACGCCCATGCGGTCTCCCACTAGGTACCTCCGCATGAGGGGTACTGGGGCCCCGTATTGTTAGAGCTAGGCATGCAGGAAATCGGCATTGATACGCCGTCGGCCTTTTAGTGTGTTAGTAGAGACACCACAAATATTTATTTATTTTTTTTATTTTAAATATTTTTATAGTTTTTTTTACATTTTTAATTTTTATTATTTTTATTTTATTCATTTTTTATTTTATTTTTTCCAACACAAAAGTTAGCACACAGAAGAAATTAAACTGTGTTAGAGTAAACTGTTTCCCGCCTGATATCATAAAATATCAAGCGGAAACCCCCCCCAAAGCAGAACACATGACAAAGAAGAAAAAAAAAGAGGGGGAGAAGAAGAGGAAAACAAAGATCACTGAGGTACCTCGGGGTTGTGAAGCCCGTACTCATCTCAGATAGATGAGCCCCCTGAGGGGAAGTTTCGAAGAGAGGGGGGGAATACTCTCCTACCAAATCAGTTGAATGAAAAACGGTGCAACGGTAATGATAAAATACCAAACAATCAATTAAAATATGACGTACAGTGTATGGGATCTTATAAGGAACTCTCCGCATCAGAACAAGAGGCCAAACTCGAATTATAGGCTTCGCCGAGTGCAGTTTATTGTTTATTTATAGACTACGGTTCTTACCATGCTGTTCTTAAGACTTTTATAATAAAATCTTTGATATCTAGGAGCGGGATTGCTAGTTGTAGAGGATTTGAAGCCGATTAAATTTTCACTGCATATACTTAGTCGGAGGAAGAAAATCTTTTTTTTTTCCCACCACGAGTAGATGACACGTTAGAAATGTTTAAATTTTATGGAATTTTTCTCTTTTTTCTGCGTAAAATTTGTTTATATTTCATTCAGAAAAAAAGAAAAATTGTTGAGGGTTTGCTCAACAGGGAACGCTGTTGAGGATTTATTTTATGGCATTTGGGGAGGCCTTCGTTTATTCGCCTATAACATATTTATGTCTACTATTTTCCATTGTTTAGCTCTTAATAGTAGTTGCTTATCGATCGAAAATGTTTGAAAAATCTGTAGCTCCGTGTTACATCATAGTTTCAATTATTGTGGAATGCAAGTCATCTAAATCGGAATTTGAATAACTCAAACAGAATTTTAAAAAAAAAAAAAAAATGGGGGGAGACAGTAGGTTTGTTTTTATCATGAAGGAGCGAAAAGAAAAAGACATTTTTTTTAATACTTGGAAGACAAGAAAAAACAAAATAAAGAAACAATTTTTGTGGTTAATAATATTAAGATAGTCAGGTTACATAACTCACCAATCCGTCATAAAGAAAATCGTTTCCAAAAATGAAAGAAAACCATTGAAGAATTCAACTTTAATGAATTTTTAATGTGACGAAAAGACTATCCTTAAATAAATGATCTTTTCACGTATATTCAAAGGTAGTTCCTCTTTGCTTCTAGATATGATAAAAATTGTTACATGAAACCTCATAAACACCAATCTTATGTTAAATTTCGTCATTAAAATCAAGGTTTCGACTAGCTTTTTTTCTAACTCATCTGACAGCTACAATTCATTAAACATTGAAAACCCTTCTTTAATTTCTTTATACAAATTTACGTATTTAAATTTTTGGATATCCACTTTTTTACAATTTGATTTGAAAATGAAATATATTCACTGTGGGTGAAAACACTTGCAAATTTATAAATAATTTAAACATAGAAGAAGATTTGACCTTACAGAGTAATTGTAGTTGAAAAAATTATACGTGGATTCATCGGTATCTCTTACTCCACATAAATCTTTAAGCACTCATATATATATCACCTATTATATTCAAATGAAACGGGAATCCTAAAAGAACTTGACTAACGGGTCAGTAGGAGGTATCTAAAAGCAAATAAACAAAGCAATTGTTTTTTACTTTTAATTCGTATCAGTTACTTTCCACTTTTAAAACAAAATACGTTCCGTGTCCGTACATTCTGAATCCTCTTAATATTTTCAATTACCAGTAATTCGAATACTCATAAACCGCCTTTTCAAATGACGTGCTCTTTAAATTGCAGTCTAGAACCCATGTATATTAATGTCAAATATATAGATGTTACATCTGTCCGACTTTGAGTCTATGGTAAATACAGAAAAAAAAATCCGGAAATGAAAACTAAATTCATTACGCCAAAATTCGCACCTCAACTATTTCAAACATATGCCGAAGCTACTAAAATTTAAATAGTTTCCATTACACCCCAAACTGATTAAAGTATCACTTGTTGGAAATAAATTACTCGGATCCCGCCAGGAGTGTGAGTCTCGTGTGAGTGAGAGCGCACGGGTTCATGGGTAATATTTTTCAGAATGCTTTTGAATCTTGACCGCTTAAGGCGGGTTATTTCTCCTGACCGCAAAAGCGGGTTAATCTGTAAAATGGGCTATTTGGAAGCCTTTTGTAGTTGTAAATAGTATTAATATTTGTTTATGTGTGATTGGCACGTGGAGTCCTTAAATAAATGTATATTGAAATAACTGCTCTCCCTATATTTTGGACTTGGTGGATAAGACATCTCCAACATCACTAAAATAATATGTTTGACTTTAAAGTGTTCGACTATTATTATTATGGATAGTTATTGCTGCAACGAATTCTTCATTCATTGCATCACTTTCTATTCTTTATGCACCATCTGCTCCCGTTAATTTTGTTTCTCACACATCCCTACAATATCTGCACATTTTTTATGTGTGCCTTTTTATGCAACTTTCTTCAATGAATCATCACTCTCTCGGTGTCATTATTCAAAAGCTTTAAATATATTAACACCTACATTAAAAACATTAACACCTACGTAAACAATTTTTAATAAACTTGTGCAGATTTTTGTATTGGCTGATAGCATTGGTTCTGTCGCTCACCCTAAGGAAGTGCTTAAACAAGCCTGAAGCAAGCCAAATGATCTTGTCATTAACCAGAATAAAACCAAATATATGACATGTACCAGTTTTAATAATCCTTATTTTGAAATTGGAAAATACTGGTTTCAAACTGAAAATAGCTTCAAATATTTAGGCTCCAAAATGAACACACTGAACGAGAGAGATATAATGCCAGAAGTTCGTAATATGTAGAGTCACATCTGCTAACAGATGTTTTCTTGGACTACAAAAATAATTAAAATCTAACTTCATCAGCAGAAAAACCAAACTACTCGTTTATAAAACTTTGATTAGACCCGTTCTCTCGTATGCTGTTGAAACAAGGACAATGACTGAGAAAGGTATGGAGACATGTCTATGGTAAATATAGAAAAAAAATATATTTGAAAGAGGAATTTTAAGAAACATATTTGGGGTGGAATTGAAAGCGATAATTATTTGAGAAGAAAAACCCTCGAAAATTTACAAACTATTTAAAGAGTTAGATATTATTAAATTTATAGCAATACAGAGAATTAAATGGGCAGGACAATAATAAGATTGAATGACAATCGAGACACTAAAAAGATCTTGACTAATCTGGAATCCGAAAAAAAGGGAGACCAAAACTTAGGTGGATTGACCACCTGGAAAAAAACTTGAAAACTATTTAACTAACATTCGGTGACAAAAGCCTTATCTAAGGCCTTTTTATGATGTCATTTGTTAAAACGGCTTTTAACTGCATTTTACTGCTACGTCTCCCAACCACGCCAAGTACAAAACTATGGATTATGTAAATTAAATAATTTAGAAGGTTGAATTTTATGAGTTTGTGGATGAGTCCGTCGTGCAAGTATATAACCTGTCGAATACTCTTGGTAGGTCGAAAAATATTCCTCCCGTTAAGTGATTATTGTTGAATCCATTAATTATAGTGTTGATCACTTGAAGAAGTTGGTGGGTATGGAATTTTTTTTCAGCGAAAACCGTGTTGATGTGTTTTTTGATGCTGGTGTGAAGTTGGAGTCTGCTAAGAATGATTTATTCGAAAATTTTTGCTATTGAAGGGGATGAGATTGATAGGCCTGTAGTTGAAAGATAATTCGTAATCTTTTCCAAGTAATGATGAAGTGTTTCAAGGTCGGTGGGAAATAATTGATTATTATGCATTTATTGAAGCTTTTCGTTAAGTGCGTTATAACTTTGATGGATAGAGACTTTAGCTAAATTTTTTTTTGTTCTATCGTCCCCTAAAGCTTTTTTGGTTTTAGTTTTTAGAATAATGAAGCAGACTCTTCGCTTGACGTGAGGGGCGGAGTTGCAGGGGAAATGTCACAGAGGAGATATGCCAGGCAACTCGTTCCATATTGTGATGTGATTATCAGAATCGGAATGTGAATTTTCTTTGAAGGATTCTTCAAAGGAGTTAACATAAGTTAGCGTTTTCTTTCGTGTCGAGACAAGTCCCCTGTAGCCAGGGGGCGTGGTTTTCTTACTAGTAGAGTTAGTTTGATCGGTTTCTGCATCTGATTGATTTTTTTCTCAGACTTTGATTTTTAATAAAATTTATCTTTATTTACTCTCTTCGAAGGCGGTTAAGTTTTTATTGCAGGATATCTCGTATTTTGCCAAATTTTTCGAAATCTGTTTCTCTTTGGTCATCTGCCTGGTTGATGCCGAAAGAGCTGTGAATTATCACTTTGAAGACACCACGACATTTGATTTTTTTTATGGAGTTTCTGGTGTTAATAGTGAAGTTTTCAATATATTTTCCAAGTTCTTCGGTGTTATTGATTTTCGGGGTGCCATTAATTGAATTTGAGAGGATATTTTGGTATTCAGTCCAGTTAATAAGAAGATGATAGATATTTTTTGGAAGGATGAAATGATCGACATTTATCTCGAAAAATACAGGATTGTGATCGCTTGAGAGTTCCGATTTTGTGCAGATTGTGGAGACTTTTTAGATTCCGGAATATATGGTAGAAATTTATGTTTTTTTCTTATAAGGCACTCTGGAAAGCGAGGATGTCAAGTCCATAAATTTGAGCTAAATGAAATTTTTTTTTGCCGGGCTGATTTTCAAGGTTGTTAGAGCTCTAGGATCTATGTTTGGTGTTAAAATCTCCCACAGCAAAGAAGGCTGGTCTGTCATTAAATGTTTGTAATACCTGGAATCCAGATATCTTTGAACTTTGACAGTCTGTAAATAGAGCACAGAGTCATAAGATGGAGTTGGTTTCGATGTAGATTTTAATGAGGTTGATGGAATTCGAGATAATGTTGATTTTAATGAGGTTGATGGAATTCGTGATGATGTTGATTTCGTGTGGGGCTATTCATTGTTTGATGAATAGTGAAGTACTGCCTCCTCTGTGAGTGAGTCGCTAGGTTCTATAACATAAATAATGTGGGATATTGAGTTGAGCGTAAGATGTGAGGAGAGTTTCTTGGTAGGTTATTGCATCCGGATTATTTTTTCCAATGAATTTGAGGAGTTCATCGAATTTGTTTTTCAGTTCATCTGCGCTCCAGCAGAGGATTAGTAATGAATTAAGAGGTCTATTGCTGGGCAAAAAAGTTAAATATTGGAATCGATTTGAAGAAGAGCCATGATCTCACTGAATTTTTGAGGTATGGTTTTGGACTTTTAGAAAACTTTTGAGAACATTAAACATATCAATGACATCCGGGTCTTTTAACTGGTCGAAGATGTTTGTGAAACTGGTAGTGGCTTTTTGGAGGAGGAAAGGTCCGAGGGATTTTCTGGTTCCTTCTGCATAAGAGGCTGGTGCGGGGTGGTTGACTGATCGGACTGTTCTGTTTTCTTTCAAGATGTTTTCGGAGAAGATTGCGTCCATTTTGATTTCAGTCTGTTTCTTTGGTTGCTCGACTTAAAGGTTTCATCGGAAATTTCATGTAGTTTGAAGAAGGTCGTCCTGGCAGAGGCAACTGATTAAGGAGGGGTCGATTAGCTAGTGGCAATCTCTTGTCAGATGGGGGCTGCCGCACTTGACACATTTGGGGTTTCTTGAACAAATTTACTGTTGTGGAAGAAACCGTGGCAGCTGTAACACTGCACTGGGTCGAATTTTTTCCGCAAAAGTTCCATTTCTACATTTAGCGATTGGCCACGATAGCCTAGTGGTAAAGGTCGTGGATTCACGGCTGGCGTTGTTTTCGTCAAGTCATGGATTCGAGCGCAAACGCCACAAGAAACCAGCCGTATAGCGGGGCTGATGCGCGTTAAATCTAATCAGGGTTCCAAGTTTTCCTGTTGTTGTGGTGTGGAAGTTTGGAGAGGCAGTTGCCGGTTCAGGTGTCCTCGTCACGTGACTGAGGTACAAAATTACAAGGTCGTTGCTCTTCTCAGTGAGACGTTAACAAACAGTCACTCTACTTAGCAAACAGAGTTTGGTAATATTGTATTTATCCATGTAGTTTGGGATTCTGTTAAGCGTCATTAAGAATAGTGGCATGGGTTAATTGGAGCTTCCCGTTCATCATTACACGGCATTCATTGATTCGGATGTAGCGTTCCTTCATCTCCCGAATAATTTTATCAGATGCTATGTCAATTGGCATTCCTATCATGACAATCCGTATTTGCTTGTCCTCGGGTGAAGGTGAAGAATTGTAGTTCTTCATTACTAGTATGTCTCCTGATGGTGTAATATGCTACCTGAGTCTGTGGATAAATTGTCAATTCGAGCTTCGAAAGCTCTTGTAGTTTCTTCAGGAGTTGCGCCAAGTTTTAAATATTGACGACAGAGATCGACGGTGCATAGATTTTTTTTTTTTTTTTTTTTTTTTACTGCATAAGAACCAGGATGGTGTCTTCATCGTCGCTATCATTGATTTCAATGGTCTCGGGCGGGTCATCGTTTGTAAGGAGGTCAAATTTGTTGTGCAGATGATTTCAGAGGTATTCTCATCCGGAATGATTTTTTGTTTTTTCGCTGACTTGTTAGAAGTAGTGTCGAGGCTCTTTTTCTTTTTTGATTGCATTTGGTTTGCGTCAAGCAGGCCACAGGAACTAATTCTTTGAACTTCACCGATGATCATCTTGCTTGAAGACTTTAATTGGGCTCTAACTTCATCCTGGATGGAGTACAGCTAGATTGCATATTTGTTCTTGGCCTCCTGGTCCCTACATTTTATCAGTGGGATAGCCGAGATATTTTCCTCGACGTTTGAGTCCGGTTGGAGGCTTTGTCCCGAAATGGAAAGGTTTTTGGTGATGGCTAAGACATCGCCTAAGTTAACTGGGCAATGTGACATAGCTTGTTCAGCAGACAAGATTTCAATTGCCGCAAGAGAGGAATGAGATTAATTTCCATTCTGAAAAGAATACACAGATTTTATAGTATAAAGAAAGGGTGATAGCGTATCCATAGCAAATGCGAATAAGACAACAGGTAGTTGTTTGATCTTTGTTTGGAATGATTAGCAATTGAAGCATAGTATATATAAAAGTCCTATCCATCCAGTGAATCGAGTATGTCTCATACCATTTACGGCTTGGAAAGGATCTTAGGTCACGTTACAAGAGTTAAGGGAATTTTATTAGATGGTTTCTTTTTAGCAGTATAGCTGGCATGAGTGAGTGAGTGAGTGAGTGAGTGAGTGAATGTAAGGTTTATTGGCGCAAGAGCCAGATATGGCTAGGCTGCGCCAAACAAGATTAAACTGTGGTCTAGACGTGAAGTTGAAAAAAGATAAGTGGTTGACAAGAAGAAGGGTCGAAAATAGAGAAGGATCGCTAGGGTATCCCGGGAGTGCGTCACCCGTGTTTACCAAAGACAGTAAACCCCATGGGAAAGAAAAAGATCACTAGGGTACCTCGGGTTCATGAAGCCCGTACTTACCTGAAGAAGGCAAGTCCCTGAGATCCCCTGATATAATCCCCAGGGGCAGGGTGCCCGGCTATACCCCCAGACGCTGGGTACCCATTTTAGTCGCCTTTTACGACATGCATGAGCTACAGTGAGACTATTCTGTCATCCCCGGTCACCACACGGGTCATATAGCTGGCATGAAACCAGTGCTTTGAAAAAATTTTGTCATCCTTTTTCATTCTAGGCCAGAAAAATGGATATTTTAATCGTTCAAGTTTTCTTTTTTTGCATGTGCCCGCCCTATGCACTAGAATGTGCAAGTTCAAACTGAGTTCACAAGGACATACTAACTGGCAGTCGGGTTCGCCTGAAATCTTATCTTTATTATACATGTACTTATTTTCAATAAAAAAAAACCCATTTGACCATTACATAACCATCATTGTTGACCATTGCACACGAGGGTAACAGGTATTTATACATTAGATTCAGAACTCATAATTACTAAATTCACATTTATTAAATATGCAGTGACCTTATGTCCAAAAGCAGATTTTAAAATGATCCTTCCGCACGATTCTGATATCACAATGATTTAATCTTAGATAATTGAGTTGCGGTACCTACAATAGCAGTTAAGGTTTAGTTGTCGCATTCTACTTGTATAGTATTTAAGGAGACTTATTTTTATCAGTAATTTTCTGTAAACCCACATAAAACTTATTTTTATCAGTAATTTTCTGTAAACCACATAAAACATCTCTTGATATATTAGCTGTCAGTGAATGATTTTCCTCTTTATTCTGTTCATTAATTTCAGAGTTCTTTTTTTCCAAAAGTACATAACAACGCATTATATCAACTTCGGCTTTATTTATGGTATTTGTTAAAGTTCTCAAATAATCCCCTTCTTAATTAAAAATTTCACTAATTCCATATTTTAAAAAAATGTCTACCTTGAGTACACATGGAAACAAAGTAATCGCGAACGATTACGATAAAGTTTAAGAAATTCTTCTGAAATGATTTAAGTTAAATCCAGAGTGAGAGTGAGGAAGAGTGAAGTTTATTGGCGCAAGAACCAAATGTGGCTATGCTGAGCCAAACATGATGCAACTCTGGTGTACACGATTTAAAAAAAAAAAAAATTAAAAAAAAAAAAAAAAAAGATTTAAAAAAAAGTTTGACAAGAAGGAGGGTCGAAAATAGAATAATTCGAGATAAAAACCAACATTTTTAAAAACAACGTTTTTATATAATGGCAAAGTTTATGAAAGAAAATTATTGAATGTGAGTGAGTGAGTGTGAGGTTTAATGGCGCAAGAGCCAAAGCAGGCTATGCTGCGCCAAACACTTGTTAAAATCTATTTAAAAAGTAACAGCCTTAAAAACGCAAGACAAACACCAATAACACACAAAAGATAAAAAAAGTTAAAAATCAAATGTGGTGTAAAAGGCCAATATGACATAAAAAGGCAAATACATTATGGTGCGGGTTTTCCCCCACCAAGTCAGATAGATTTAATACAGATGAATGAAAAAAAGTCCGGCGATGATGATCAAACACCGGACAGTCAATTAAAATGTGATGAATAGAGTAAGGGACATGACAGGAAGGACACTCGGGAGCATCTTCTCCAAACAAAAGATGTTTGTGTGTAAAACGAGTATGTCCAATGCGAAGGCGAGTCAGTCTGACATCGGCTCTTCGCATTGGAAAAACAGGCCATTCTCCAATTATCGGCTTCACCGAGTGTAATTTGTTGTTAATTTGAAGATTCCACGATTCCTGCCATGTCTGATGAATGAGCATTAAAATATGACGTCGAATGTCCTCAAAAGGGACTGCGAGCTGCAGAGGATTCGTTGCCGAACGTGCAGCCGAGTCCGCTTGTTCATTTCCTAAAATACCTGCATGACTAGGTATCCAGCAGAATTTTATGTCATAACCCCTGCTATAAAGCTGACAAATAATATTAGCAATTTCAACCACGATAGGATGACTTCTATCGTCCAGATGTACCAATGTTTCCAGGACGCTCCTGCTGTCAGTATATACAACGAACTTTCGAGAACTGGATGTCTCGACTAATTTCAGGGCACAGTAGATGGCGACTGCTTCGGCAGTGTAGACACTGCAGG
>BMAW01022443.1:0-16750 GCA_019974015.1 Nephila pilipes
ACCAGAAACAGCTGAGTTATCGAGGTTGGAGTAAAGTCGTTTTGTAGTTTGTTTAAAAAATGGTAAAAACCTCAGTTTCGTGTTCTGATAAAACATTGTTTTTAATGGGTAAAAACACCGTGCAAGCGAAACAATGGATTGAAAAATGTTACCCGGACTCTTGTCCATCAAAAGCAACGATTTGTTGGTGGTTTGCCGAGTTTAAACGTGGTCGTACCGACACAAATGACGCGGAACGCTCGGGTAGACCTGTGGAAGCCGTTACATCGGAAAATGTGAGTGAAGTGACAAAAATTATAATGAAAGATCGTAAAGTGAAGCTCCGTAAGATTGCTGAGATGACACAGATATCATATGGAAGTGTATTTACTATCCTTCATGAAAAATTGAGCATGAAAAAGGTTTTTTCCAAGTGGGTGCCGCGATTGCTTTCGATGGAACAAAAACAGCAACGAGTCGATGATTCAGAAAGCTGTTTATCGCTATTTACTCGCAACAAAAAAGATTTCTTGCGTCGTTACGTGACCATGGACGAAACATGGATACATCACTACACGCCAGAGTCGAAGCGGCAGTCATCTGAGTGGCGCACAGCTGGCGAAAGCCGTCCGAAAACGCAGCAGTCAGCTGGCAAAGTCATGGCGTCAGTTTTTTGGGATACGCATGGCGTGATTTTCATTGACTACCTCGAAAAAGGTAAATCGATCAACAGTGATTATTATATTGACTTGCTGGTGCGTTTGAAGGAGGAAATCGCAAAAAAACGACCGCACATGCAGAGAAAAAAAATCCTTTTTCACCAAGACAATGCACCCTGCCACAAGTCGATGAAAACAATGGCAAAATTGAACGAATTGAGCTTTAATCTGCTTCCCCACCCCCCATACTCGCCAGACTTAGCCCCCAGTGACTACTGGCTCTTTGCTGATCTTAAAAAAATGCTCCAGGGGGAAAGATTTGGCTCAAATGAGGAGGTCATCGCTGAAACTGAAGCTTATTTTGAAGCGAAAGATAATTTTTTTTATAAACATGGTATTGAAAAATTGGAAAAGCGTTGGAACGATTGTATCACCCTAAAAGGTGATTATGTTGATGAATAAAAAAAAAATTTGCAAAAAAAATGTTGTTTTCAATGTTAGTCTCGGGACTTATTGATCCATTTGTTACATTAATCACACTCTCACACAATTAAACTACTAAAGCACAACTTATGTTTAGAATTATGAATATAAGGCTATAATGTAAAGTATAGAAAAAAACAAAGACTAAGTGATGCAGTAATCAGAAAAACTTGCAGTGCTCATTAGTATTTGATCTTTCTGTAATTATTAGCTTGTAGCATCAGTTATTTGGCTTAGAAATGGTAATATTTTTAAAGAATGTAAGAAAGAATTTCCATACGATTCAGTTCAGTTTACTTGATGGGAAATGTATAATAACTTTGAAGAAAAGATTGTGAGAAATGATACTGAAGTGTGGATAAATATTTACTGATCTATATAATCTTTCGAAATATATTTTAGTAAAAATTTAAAAATATAATTTATACCTATAATTACATTTTTGACGGATATAAGACTTATGACAAATATAATGTACACTGGTTATCATAAATTAAGGAAAATTCACAAAAATCGCGATAACTCAAGAAATTACACATGGAATTTTATGAAACTTACCCACAATATACAACACATAGTAAGGTATTAAACAACATAAAAAGAAATTATCAGACATTAATAGTAGTATAGAAATTAGCCCATGTATAAAATAAACAAATTGGAAGTATCGGTTTGCAATAGAAAAAGTACCTTTAATATGGAATATGATTGCCTCTAGAAGCAATACAGCACAAACAGCGATGTGTGATGCTTTCAATTATGCGGTCTATCAGTTCAATAGGAAGTGAGAGCCATTGCTCTTGTAAAGCAGATGCAAGCGCGGCAAGGGTCTGAGGGGGCGGATTGATGACAGATACACGCCTCCCTAGAGCATCCCAAACGTGCTCGATAGGATTCAAGTCCGGGGATCGAGCTGGCCACTCCATGCGCGTAATTGTTTCCTGTTGAAGATAATCATCAACAATGCGAGCTCTGTGTGGTCTTGCATTATCGTCCTGTAACAGGAAGCAATCACCAATCGCCCCAGCATATGGGCGCACATAAGCATCAAGGATGTTGTCTCGATAAACCTGAGCATTCACGGTTCCCCCTGGAAAGACATGGAGGTCTGTGCGCCCTCCTAAGGATATGCCTCCCCAAACACAGACACTGCCTCTTCCGTATGCATCTCTTTCACGGATGTTTGATGGATGATAACGGGTCCCAGGTTCTCTCCATATCAAATAACGTCTACTGTCACTTTCTAGACTAAACCTGGACTCATCCGTAAAGAGAACAGGCCTCCATTGATCTGACGTCCAGTGGACATGTTGTCGGGCCCACTGCAAACGGTCTCTCCTATGGCGTGATGTGAGCGGCACGCAAATGGCTGGTCGTCTCGCATACAGACAACCTTCGTGGAGCCTTCTGCGCACAGTTGACGTTGACACCAACCTTCCGGTGGCTGCAGCAAGAGAGGATCTAAGATGTGTCGGAGTAGCGGTTCTATTCCTGCGTGCACTTAATGTCAAATATCGGTCATCGGCACTGGTCGTAACAGTTGGCCGTCCTTGACTGAACCTCCTAGATGCCGAATCTGTGGTTTGAAATTGCCTCCAAAGTCTATGAACCACAGATGGACTCACATTTAGCCATCTGGCCACTTCTGATTGACTCTGCCCTGCCTCTAGTCTCCCGATGGCGCTCCATCGTAGTTCTTCAGGCAAATGATGCCTAGAGGTCATTATTACGAATTGGCTATCTCAGATTTTCAATGTCGCAATCACAGTAAAATTTGTGTGCTTTCTCTCAAACTTGGACTTTTATGCTCCAGGCAGATGACGTAAGCCGAGTGCAGCGTCACTAATTTGCATATTGCAATTTTACTCAGCTACTCTTAGTGGACAACATATGCAAATTTTGCACGGTTTGGCTTACTTTTGAAAGAGTTATCGCTATTTTTGTGATTTTTCCTTAATTTATGATAACCAGTGTATATTTGCAATAAATACTTATTTAAAATTTCAAATGACGATTTTGAAAGATAGAATTTTGTTTTCAATTTTTTGCTACTGATATTAATTTATTTGGTTTCAGTCTTGCTCATGCGTCAATACTCTCAAAGAGGAAATTAGAGTTGATTGAAGTAATGTTTCGTGTTTTGTTTGTTTCATATGAGGACAATTAGTATTAGTGAGCCGATAAAAATTCTCAACTCATGATTTCCACAACGCATAATAATTGAAATATGGGCACAATGTATTGAAAAAATAATTTACAACGAAACATTTGAATTTAATTTCAGTAACAACATTTAATTAATAATTATTCTAGTGGTTCTAATCTAAATTTTGTAAGATTAATACTGAGAGAGATTGTGAGATAAATATTTAATTTATTTTTGAAAAAAAAGTAAGTTAAATTGAAAAATGATTTTTTTAGAGTAAAGAGTTTAATTCAGAGCATCATAATGATAAGATTAAAATTTTGCATTTTGTGCTTCACGAAATAGTAATTTGTACTTTGTTGAACGTTTTTAAAGGATAAATTAAGAAATTTGTAAATAAATAATTTTAATTAATTTTCAGAAATTCAGTATTAATTTAATTCAAATTCTTTCTTTCCTCCTTTGACTTCACTGAATTAATATTTGCTTACATTTCTTTTCATAACACAAATTTACCATTACAAATAAATTTTAATAAACTCACAAAAAATATCCCTAAGCCCAGGAGAGTTTATTAGAGGTTAGTTCGTAAGCTTTAGTGAATCATAAAGTTTCTCCATTATTTACCATTTGTTACAGTTTACAAATTTCTACAATTTCATTCCAGAAAGAAACATTCATTGCTAAAAGTACGTTTTTCAGAAGAAAAAATACATATACTGGCACCATCTGTTTCAGACAGCAGGAAAAAACATCAGCAGATAACAAAAATCAATTTGAAATTTGAAAAAATCGATTAATAATGACACAAAATTGTATTCTGGCTACCTTATTCAAAAGAGAAGCGTGTATTTTTTACATATTCAATTTTGCTTGAATCAATCAAATTCTTCTTATAAAAGATGTGTTCGAATATTTCGTCTCCTATACTTTAACGCAGAAAAGTAAATATGCGTTTTACATAAAGTCGAAAAATTGCAGATTTTTTTAAAATTCAAAATTCTAAGAAGTCTAACGAATAAATAATTATATGTGTTATATTTATAGTAACTTATATTAATATTGGAGTATTTCTTTTACCTAAAAATATGTTTGAACTTTGGGCCCTATTCTATAAAATCAGCCGTAGACAGCCTTAATTTGGAATGAACTAATCTTCCCTATGAAAATACATTACGTGAAACAATTTAGCTTTTTTTGATATATTTAGTTAAAATCATTGTATAAGAACGTAATACTTCATGTACTCGATCAATATTATGAATGGCTGATTGCATTATATATTTAGTAATGAACGGGATCCCCAAGTGATCCTTCTCTATTTTCGACCTTCCTTGCCAGCAAATTTTTATACTTTTATTCCCCAATTTTAATGTCTAGGAGTACTAATTCGATATACTGCAATATAGATTTCTGCGCCAATTAGTAGCAAATTTTACCAAGTTAGGGACGATAACATAACAATGTGGTAACCTTGAATTATTATTATTTTTATCGTCCGTTATATTTTCCATTTTTGTTCTGAAATTGCATAATTTAACAATGCTATTTTTTTTATGACGATTAAGAATGTGTCTATTACTTTTTCTTACATTAAGCTTGTTGATTTCACAAGCGGTTATTTAGATTTTTTTTATAATTTCGGGTTCTACGCTGCTTTATTAATGTGTTTCGTATAGTGTGCTCCGTGCCGTTTTTTGGATACCTTGTGGATATTTTCTTAATTATAAGAATATCGGAACAGATAGTGGCGAGTATCAAGAACTTTTTTTAATAGAGTATGAGGGCTCTGCTTTTAATTACTGTGGCCAATAAAAATTATCCGAATGCTCGTTTTTGGTCGATATTGTATTCCAAGGGTACGGATTTTGTTTCTTTTTTAATTTCGCTCATTTAGACTTATTAAAAGTGATAATATTGGAAATGATATGAAAATTTTATTAAAAAAAGGTCTTAAATTGGACCCCCGAATTTCTTATTGCGGATCTTACAATACAAAATCGCTCTGCCAGGCGTGAAAATCTATTAGGTATAATTCTGTTCCTCACTGGTAGCAAATTACGAATCTTCCCTATTTCGATTCTGATCAATGAATTTTTTTAAACGTTCCTCGTTCGATGAAATTCTCAAGGAGATCGGAATTTTTTTACAAGCTATTGCCAATTGGCTCAACTATGAGTCCGGTATGTTAATTTATTTTATTGTAGTTAACACAGGAAAGATAAGGAGAAATAGTAAAACAGTCGGAATTGACGAGAGTAATCACTTTATCAAATTCTTGGACGATCCTTTTATCAAATTCTTGGAGTTGATACGTTTCATTGAATGGGTTAATTGGCATATTGTTTCCAGGGACAGTTGAGGAATCGAATTCATAACTTTTCATAATTTTTTCACAATCCAATTCAATCAGCTTCCCCTTAATAATTATTGTTTCCTTACCACAAAATTTTATTTTTCATTTTAGAATTTTTATCGCTACCTTTCTTTTTTTAAATAATTTTTTATTGATATTTATAAATTCCTCAGATTTTTTTTTTCTGGTACACATATTTTCAGCATCGTTTCCCAAGACATTCATGTAAATACAATAATTGTTCATTTCACCATTTTCACCTCTTTTTCTAATCACATAATTCTACTCTATCTACCTGATTCAGCATTCAACAATTTTCTTTTCTTCATATCCCGTGAGTTCAGGGACAGCCGCCCATCTTGGATACAAAACTACTTAGTCTAAAACTACTACTCAATTACTAGGAAAACTACTAAGAATTAGTTCCTGTCTAGGTTACAGATACTCTCGGCTCAGATCTGGCTCTTGCGACAATAAACATCTTATTTTCCCATTTCACTTAGTAATAAGTCACGAACTATCATCTACTGAGCACAGTCACAACTAACATTTAATTCCTTTATTTTCTTACAAAAAGCGGTCAATGCAGTTATTACTGCATTGACCGCTGCATGACTGTTAACATTTACTAAATACAGTATCTAATCGGAATGATACAAACTATTTCTACTTATTTTACTATTTAAGTTTATAATGGTTTTAACTCTTAACGTAATTATTAGAGCTACATTAAGTTTGTTAGAATTCATTAAATTTTCTCTGCAAGGAACTGGAGTCACTTTATTTCTCAAGGATACTCTTATAATAGTTTTGTTTTGTCAACTGGAATTTGCAAAGGTTGTTTTGTATCACTTCTGTTTGTTACAGATGATGCATTTGATTGAACAACCGGGAAACTATTTGATACTCTGACAACTTCAATAGGTTACAGCTAATATAGAGATCTACAGTTCTTGACCACATTGGATTCTCATATTCAGAGTTGTCTGGTCAAATATGAAATTATGTCTTCATCTAATAAATCCGCATTTTCCTTTTATTATGTATCAACAATGCTACTTTAATTACAGTATCTTGTTCCTTGACTCTTTCATTTTTCTGTTTGAAACATACCACTGGCAAACAGTTGCGTGTTTATTAGCATATTTGTTTTTAATGATATCCCTTTTGCTCAATACTTCACTTATATTTACATCATCAAACTTAGATTTCCTGGACCCTATGGCAGGAAAGTTCTTAGCTATTTCCTCATTAATAATCCAGCTGGCGATTGCACATCCGTTGTTAGTTATATCCATAAATCTGGCAGTACAACATACAGTTCTTTACAATTTTTTGCATCTTTAGTAAAGGCTTTTCACTGTATGCACGGTTCTCTCAATTTGTCCGTTTGTTCTATAAAAATACAGTGCTGGGATGTTATGCCTAATGCCACATCCTTGGAAACAATTTCTTTATCAAATATGAGTTATAAGGTTGACCTCCATCATTCACAAGGTCTTTAACTCTACGAGTAGCATAAATAGACTTCATGGTTGTAATGATAAGTTGTATTGTTTAGAAGCTTCAATTCAACTTATTTAAACAAATAATCAATATTATTAGGTAATATTGCTTTTTTAAATAAAAAAAAAAAGTCGCATGCAATTCTTGAAGTAATTCAAATTTCTCTTTAACTTTCCTTTTTGATACTTCTAGCAGGTTTTACATTTAGAAAAAAATCATTCGATATCTCTGTTTAAGTTAGGATACTAAAAATATTCTCTGGCGTTAATTTTTCTGGAAACTACATCTTTGTGTGACATATGTAATATTTTCAAAATTTCTTTTGTTACTATAACAATGATTGGTACCACCAACTGTTGCCTTCAACATATAGGTAATAACTATACTTTTGTAGAGAGCGTACAACTCTTCTTTGATATGCTATAAGGCTATGCAGGTATTCTTGTTTTTTTTTCTCTGGCTAACCATTATTTATGTGAAACAACCCATCTTGCATTTTTGGATCACTTGCTGTCAGCTTTGCAATTTCTACCCACTATGTTAATGAAGCCTGAGTTAAAAGGTCTATTCTCACAGTTTCTTCCTGGTCTATACCTTCATCAAAATTGTCAGTGGCTGATTGTGCTCTTGAAACAGTATTTGTTAAGAAAACAATTTCTTTCCACAGGAGCATATTCCAATTCTGAATCATATTTATTAATTTGCAGTAGCATACACTTAAAAAGTAAATTGTTTGGGTTGAAATTATGGATATGTGGTGTAAAGAGAAAAACAAGTTCTGGTGGGGTTTATATTATATTTTATATATCATTGTATTTGAACAAATGTGGTTTAAAAAAATTTTTTTTTCAAATTTTAAACAAATACTTGGCGCGGTATAGCTATATTTTGTTATTGCGCAATAAACCCTCTCTAACATTCATTTTTTAATTTTTTTTCACTATTCCTTCATCAAACTCACTGAGTCATACATTTTCATTTTTCTATACATCGTAGCTGAAAGCTTCGAAGAAATGTAATCGAGTAAGTCAACAATTTTACCATGATGTCAATGAGAATATCAATACCTTCACGCATATTACAAATCATCAATCAAATTAATGCCATTTTCTTTTACTTATTAACTGATGCCACCAAGTAACAGGGCTGATACCCGTTTCATCTGTCAAAGCTCCAAATCCTCCAGTTGGTGTGGAAGTTTGGAGAGGGAAGTACCGTCTCAAATATCGTCCTCGTCACTCGACCGAGGTTCGTAAATACGAGATGAGTCGCCAATGGCCCTTGAGTTGCTTTGAAGTGCGACTTTAATCAATCAATCGAATACAGACCCACGAAACTTTAATAACAGGTGGAATATTTTCATTGGCAATAGTCTGATTTAATATTTTGAAACTGCAACTCCATTATACAATGAAATTTCTCATTCTTACTTTGTAGCAATTATGCTTAAACAACGTTGTGGAAAATGCGCCAAAAAAAGGGAAGGCAAGTAACTCATTTCTTGGCATATATTTTTCAAAATAAAATATTTGTGATGATGAATAAAAAATTGTAAACGTCCCGTTTTTTTTTTTTTTATTTATTTATTTTTTGTTTCATCAGAAATAAGTTATGCTTTCAAAGTCTAAAATAATAACCTTGAATATTATGTTTAATGGAACTGGGTACGCTGATTAGCTTAACTTTCCATTGTTTTTTTTTTTTTTTTTCTGTACATTTTGAAATTGGGTATTAAGCTCGTCACAGATTGTATAAATTTGAACGCTTTAAATATACTCGATAGCATAAAATGTGACTCAATAAGCATTTGTTATCTGAATGAGATGAAATTACATATGCGCGCACTTTTCATACAGAATATGCAAATGATTAACTTTTGGTGGCCAATGACTGAATATAGAAATGGAGGATGGAACTGAGTATGAGTGTGGGAGGGATGGGAATTTATGTTCTTTTGGATGAACTATTCTTGTTCATTTTTAAAGAACAATTCTTGTTCATTTTCAAAGAACAATTCTCGTTCATTTTTAAAGAACAATTCTCGTTCATTTTTTAAAGAACTGTTCTTTAATTCATTTGATTGGATTCCTCGAACCAAAGTCTCAAAAGTTTATGAACAAATTTAAAACTATATTATTATTAATATGTTTGTTTTACATATTTAAGGAAAAATTGAATCGGTTGAATTTTAGAAAAAAAAGTAATGTTTTGTATGAAATTAATATTAAATAATAATTAAATATCTTTTTCTAATAAAGTATCTTAGCTAATTTCTCAATACGAGTATTATTTTTTTTTTTTATAAATTTACAAATTCAAAATGAATGAAAAAATTTTTTAAATAAAGGCTAGTAAAACAGAGTTTGAAATTGTTTTATATCATAAAGTGTACTGTGAATTTTTGGCAACAACATTTAACATTTTTATAACACAAAATGAATTTTAAAAGTTCGCTTCTAATGATTTAATATGCAGTGCATAAAATATTGCCTATAAAATATTGCCATAAAATATTGCTACGCAAACAATACATAAATACTTTTATTTTAGTTTGCTGTGTCTGCAAACATTAAGTATTATATGCATAAAATTGTTTAATTATTTTCCATATTCTTAGGAAACATGGAACAAATTAATAAAGAACATATGAAATATATTGGGCATTTTAATTCATATTCTATTCTTATTCGGTTACCTAATACAAATAATAAGAATAAAAAATAAGAAACAAATTTTCATGAAAAGTCCTCATAAATCATTCTTAAATTTGATCAAATTCAAATTGATCGCAATGCCAAATATTTCATCAATATATGTAAAACCACTGAGTCGAAATTTCGAGGAGATTTATCTCACGCATAGATAGACCCTCAATAATTTACTGTGATTATGGCACAAATTTTACAGGCGCTGAAAATTGTTAAAAGCCAATAATTGGGACACGACATCTCAATTTAGCATCTTTCATAAAATTATTCAGAAATTTAATCTCCCACCTGCACCATGGTAGTGAAGCTGGGGGGAAAGATTAATTAGAATGATCAAGGGATTTCTTAAAAATATACTTGACAGAAGTTCTTTGAACTTTGAAGAGATGAATTTCAATTATTTGTGATGTAGAAAGTATCTTGATCAACCGTCTTTCGACATATGTTTCGGATGAAATAGAAGATTTAACACTACTTACTCTATCAATGTTTTAAGAGACATAAAAGAGTTCGAAACAGCTGATTTAGATTATTTAGATTTCTTTTCTCTAAATAGGAGACATGTATCCCTGATAAGTTTTTATATAGCTAAACAATTAAAAGAAATAATGTTGTATACTATTCCAGGCATCAAATTAAAAGCTGCGATCAATAATAAAGTGAAAATCCTTGGAGAACTAGTTGCAATTTCAAATGTGGATGATCCGATGCTCTTATACATCGGGCATGTGTCGCAGATATTACTGCCCCTGTATCTTATGTCTGAAGTTTTTGCAGCGTTATGGATTTTCAGGGAAAAACCAGAAATGAGAGGAAAATATCAGCTTCCTCCAGAAAAATGAGCTTCGTACCAGAGGAGAAAAAATTCCTCTCTTTCGGGAAGGTACTACAAGGACTCCAGGCTGTTTTTACTACGTAATTAGACAATTAATATTCTAGACCGTTCGGAATATTTAGTTCGATGCCTCCATGCCTCTCCAGCTACATATAATTATGCAGTAACTGATTATCTTACCTTTATCTCATAGTGAGGAATATTTTTTGGGTGCATCTCTTGTATACCTTGAAAATAACATAATTTCCGTTGGAGTCCTCAATATGAGATACAAAAGTTGAACTATAGAGATGAAAACCGAAATTACGTACTGCTTGCTTGTTGCTGACATCTTTATTAGTACACAAATTACCTTTTTGAGGAAAAGGAGCACTTTAACAACATCGACAAACGTGAACAAGCATAACAAGGAATTTTTTAGATTAATTAAGAAACAGCTGAATGATGTCAGGAAATTTATTTTCTCTACGTGATGAGAGGTTTGTTTTCGAAAAGTGATGAAAATATGGGCCGAACAAACATTAGCAGCTTACAACTAATACGGGAGATAGGATAGTTATCCAATAAGACTATATTCTAGAAGACTGCTTATACAGAAGAAAGAAGAGGTCCGAGGGTTGATAATCGAGATGCAACCAAATGGCGACATTGAACCCTCCACCGGACTTTGAGCCTTCCCTATAGTGTACATTAAAAAGAAAAATGGCTTAACAAGATTTGCGTTGATTACAAAAGAATAAATAACGTCACCAAGAAAAGTATATATTCCTTGCCAAAAATTGAGAACACTTTCGACGCTTTAAGTGGGGTTAGTAGTTTTGTTCCCTTCATTTGAAAAAGGGTTATTGGCAAGTAAAAATTCACCCTAAAGACAAAGAGAAGACTGTCTTGGCCACCAGACGAGTACTCTGATTCTTTAATATCAGATGTTTTGTATTATGCAATGTCCCAGGCACATTCGAGTTGTTAATGGAAATTATTCTTCAAGGACTATTAACAGAAGCAGGCTGATATTCTTAGACATCATTCTCGTTGGACGCACACATAAAAAGCATTTCAATAACATACGACTAGTTTTTCAAACACTAAGGAGTGGGACTTTGAAATTATGCCCAAAGAAATGTTGATTCTTCTACCTGAAAGCTCGTTATTTTTTGCATATTTTACATGAGGAAGATGTTAAAACGAATCATAAGAAGACCAATGTGGTAACAAAATTATCAAGACCAGCTAATGGGCCTGATCTTCGAAGCTTCCTTGGATTATGCACTTATTTTATATATATTTCGTTAAAAACTTCTCGGCAGTTGCAGGATTATTATGCATATTAACAGAGACAAAAAAAAAAAAAAAAAAAAAAAAAACTTTATTTGAATCGATGATTACGAAGCTTCATTCAAAGCCTTAAAACAGGTTCTAACCTTTTCGACTACAATATTAGTTTTCTCCAATATTGGAGCAGATGTTTCCTTCGTTACTTGCATCAATATTTAGAATTAATTAATTGTTAAATAAAGAAATAACAATTCATTTCAAATACAGATGAAAGTAACGAAAGAACTGGAACAGTGCTATCTCTAGTCTTCAACAATGAAAAACGAGTAACAGCCTATTACAGCAAGAACTTGGAATAGTGAAAAGAAATTACTGTGTAGCCCGAAAATAATTGTTGGCCATAATCAAAGCCAAAGAAGGATCTCAATGTCTAAAAATTTACCATACAAATTGACTATACTTCCCTAAAATGATTTATCAGTTTTAAGAAACTAGAAGGGCAAGTTTCAAAATGGATTTTCAAAGGCCCATACTGCAAAGAAAATTCAGCTGATCCCCTCGACCAGCATGGTAAGAAATACCTGAATATAGTCCCGCAGCAAAGCATTATTAAAAATTATGGTATTCCCTACATATTCGCAATGGAGTTCTGTATCGGAAGTGGGAGAGCAACGGTGGAAAAACTTATAGTTAGCAATTGATCTTCCCAAGAAATAAAAATTGGAGGACATTTCGGTGTAAAGGATACTTTGGAAAAGGTATGGTTTGGTTTGGTTTTATTAACATCGCTTTAGAAGCAACACGATGGCTATTGACAACAGATCTCGCACCTTTGAACCTCGGTCAAGTGACGAGGATGACACCTGAGATGGCACTCCCTTTCCTAACTTCCATACCACGCCAATGGGAGGACTTTGACCCCCGACAGATTTAATGTGCATCAGCTCCGGCTACACGGAGGGTCTTTAGTGGCACCAGGGCTCGAACCCACGACTCAACAAAATACCGCCGACCGCGAGTTCGCTGCCTTAACCACTAGACTACCGCAACCAGGGAAAAGGTACGAAAGAGATTTTATTGAAATCAAATATGCTCTGATATAGAGAAATGGTGCAAGAACTGTCATGCACGTGGTGCTCTAAAATGACCTCTAAAAAAAGACCTCAGAAAAATTACAGTGATAGAGCATAAGAGCTCCTTTTGAAAAGATTGTTCTCGATATCCCTGTGACGTTGGGCTATTTCCGATTTTCTCTTCACTAACCTTGGGGACTTTAATTAAGATTGATTGCTGCAAATAGCAATTTCTTCTTAACCAAAACGAAACATGATTATGTACATTAGAGGCAGGTAGAAATAAAGCGAAATGAGTTAGATAGAACGGTGTATAAGAAAAAGAAAATTTAGACGATAGAAGCTGAGTGGGACTAGCGCTGAGCGTATTCCTTACAAGCGGTAGACGATATCAAGAGTTGTTACGGGCGATGCAGCCACAAAAGATTCGAGAAATCGAGTCAGCCTCAACTGGAGAGATTTTGATAAGAGAATATTAGCTCGGTATTAGTTGATTAGGTGAATCAATCTAAGGGGTTAACAAGGAGAGAAAATATCCCTCAGACATCATAGTTCAAAGCTGACTAATAAACAATTGTGTAATACTTTACTAGCATATCCTTTTGTGGGTTACCGACTCTTAGAGTTAGTTGTATTTGACTGAGTAAAGGTGCAAGAGTCGGGTAGAAGTGCATCGCCACATCCTGATACCATTACCTATGGATGATACAGGCAATACATACTTGACATTATTGATTAATTCACTGTGATCATAAGTTATACAAATGCCAGATCAAGAAGTGTCAACAATTGCTGATGTTCCGATAAATAAAAGACTGTCTTAGATAAAAGTTTTAGATAAAAGACTGGGCATCCCAATATGGGATTCCTCTAATTTTACATTCAGACCTTGGAAGGAATTTCAACTCAAATTTATTCAAGGAGTTCTGAGATCTTACAGAAATTCCGCATAGCTGCACTATGACAACAATCTGATGGAATGACGGAAAGGAATTATGTTTAATAACTTGTCTACGCATGTTTCTAGAAATCTGACTGATTAGGATTTGTATATTGCTTTGCTTCTCTTCGTTCCTAGCGAAGTGATATACATGAAGCGATTTTCTGATCACCCTCCGAGGTGTTGCTGGTTCAAAGACTTCGTTTTCTGTGGGATCTTCTCTTTGAGAGACGAACTGATACACCCTCTTCGCCAGATGGGTATGTTTGCGTTGTGCACGAACTTTTGAAGAGTGTCCATCGCTTCGAAAGAGAAAGAAAGATTTAAACAACCGTATGAAGACGCGTTATGATACAAGAGCTAAGAAGCACCACTTCGTAGAAGGAGACCGTGTTTGATTTTACCACACAACAAGTCGTAGTTGTCTCAGTCCGAAATTTCAGCATCTTTGGGAACTCTCTTATATCATTATTAAGATTTCGGATGATACTGTATTTAGGATGCAGAAGTCACCTACATCTAAGCCGAAAGCTATATACATCGACCAAATAACTTCATACTGTGAACGCACTTAGGACAAACTCCTCGCATTCTTTTACTAAATTTTCTCCTGCATATTTAATGTTTGGTACTTAACCTATTAAATCTCCTTTAGTTCAAGATTTCTGTTATCCTCCAGTAGAAGAAGCACACAAATTAACATAGGAGAGAACTTTTGAAAATCATAAGAAAAATATAATTCACTATGATGTTACATTTTTCGATGCAAAATTTAGACCTGGCGATTTTGTAATTTCATAGAATTTCATTATCGAAACACACGTAAATTAAGTTCTTAAGTGGTCCTTACAAAATTTTAAATAAATATTCTGATGTAATTTGTGAAAATGATTGACCAAATGATTTAACTAAAACACAGATAGAAATTGTCCATTTTTCCAGCATACGAATATATTTTCCTTCTCAAGATATGAGGCTATCCCACGAGTACTGGAGTTAAGTACTCAACTAATCGCTAATCTGGCTGGTCCCGACCGGAGGCTAATTGGTAAAGAGCGAGGCAGTTGAAGAAGTTCATCGAATTTCAAAAGAATATTACCATACAGTGTGCCTTAAACTGCTAGCAACACGCGGCTAAGGGTGTGTTTTGAGCTAATTAGCAACCTAAGGAGCTATTGTTGTAGGTATATCACTTTTGGCGTACCAGACCACTTTTCAATTTTTTAGCGTTTGCTTTAATTTTAATTACATGTGGCTGATATAATATTCAATTTAATAATTTATCGTATACTTTAATTTTAATTACATGTTATTGATTTAATACTCAATTTATTAATTTATCGTTTGCTTTAATTTTAATTACATTTTGCTTAAATATATGGAATTTAATCATTTATCATTTCCTTTAATTTTAACATCGGAAAAGTTTACTATTGTTCATTTCTCGATATTTCATCGTTTATTTTAATTCCTTATTTAACTGAGTAATTTAATAATAATAATTTAAAAAAAAAAAAAAAAAAAAAAAGCGCACCTTGGATGGCTAAATCTGTTCTTTGCAAAACATTACGTAGAACATTTTTTAAAATTTAATTCATTTTTATTGTTGTCTGTATAACGTAACATAAAACTGTGTCTATTTTTTTTCCATTTGCAGCGATTCTCGTCAACAACAACATCAGAAGTTAAAATGCCTTACTTAACCAGCCAAGGAATATGTCTTTTTATCCTGGTTGGTAGGAGCGTCAGCTTCAGACCCACTGGTCCAGGGTTCGAAACAACGCTGCCGCGTCAATGTCAACAACTCTCTCCCCCTCCTCGGAGGTCGGAAAAGCACCAGCCGCCGAAGTGGTGGCTCAGGACTTGAACACTAGATGGCAGCACAGACTATACCGACTGATTGCGTATGACCCCGACGCAAAACACTTGCCTCTGTATGTCTAACTAAGACAAACGCACTCAAAATCCCGACTATTGATATTCCAGCTCTGGCACACGTTTTGACGAGACCCACCACAACACAAGACAGCCGATGACTCAAATGGAAACTGTCCCAAGCAAAACTCAATTCAACAGGGAGGGGATGTATATCAATTGCAGTAATGACTGACAAAATCAAAAGAAACAACCTTCTGTGTAAACCAATATATCATCACAATGATACAACAATATCAGAAGTTAAAATGCCTTACTAAACCAGCCAGCGAAAATGTCTTTTCAGCCTGGTTGGAAGGAGCTTCAACTTCAGATCCACTGGTCCAGGGTTCGAAACAACGCTGCCGCAACTGTCTCCCCCTCCTCGGGGTCAGAAAATCACCGGCCGTCGAACATTCTTATGTGTATTGTATTAGTGCATGTGTGTGTTAAATAATATTAAATAAATATTTTGAAAATGAGAATTATGTTATCGGCAGGCTTATTTGTCTAGAGAATTTTTATCAAGAAAAAAGGGATCTATTTTTATTATAAAGAGCCCTCCTGGAAGAATAAAGGCAAGAATTTGATTTACCCATTGAATTATTAACGTCTCTCCGAAAAGTTTGGATTAAATGTTTGGCAGAGTGAAATATTTTATGGCATCCCTGTCGGGATGAGCTTTATGAAATAGATATATAAAATAATTAAGATAATTTGAGTAGATTTTATTAAAACTGGATTTTGATTAAAGTATTGTGACACACATAACTATTAATATGGCTAACAACATTGTAGCTTAATTTTAAAAAAAAGGAACGTACGAGTGTTAGATCTTCAATCATTATGACTATTAAAAGTATTGGATCCGAAATT
>BMAW01022445.1:0-10663 GCA_019974015.1 Nephila pilipes
AATGTTTAAAATAACCCAACATAGGTTTTTGAACATGTTACGCCATCCAAACATGTTCGTTGTATAAAAAATAACTTTTATTTAATGTAGCCATACTCTGAAACTTTTTTGTAGTGGAGCATTAAAAAATAAAGAAGAAAAACTTTAAAAATTCTATTACATAGTTAATTTCTTCATATTTTCATATTTTGATTGTTTGTGCATAAAGAAGACATATATTATAAGATATGAATATACTATTCTTTTTTGATGCATTCACCTGAACTTTTCGTGCTGCGTCCGAACGAAAATATAAATTTAAACGTTTTATAATCAGCAATCCAAGCAGCCGATATACGCTTATGTTTATGTTAATTTAAATAAAATTGTTGAATCATCTTTGAATAATCATTGTAAAACTAATAGTTTAATTTCCCTGCCATGTGCTTTGGTTTCAATGTGCTCAGTGACTTCTCAATTGATCAGAGTCACTAAGAGTATTAAAATCACTATGAAAAGCAGAAAAACAATTTTTTTACTTTAACTCGATGTATCTAAATATTTTCAGCTATGTTAAAGAGTTAAAAGATCTAGCTATGTTTTCAGCTATGTTAAAGAGTTAAGATCTAGCTATGTTAAAGAGTTAAAAACATTCGAATAGGACTTTCAGGATTATGAATCTAAATTAATTCACCCTCTCTAGTTTCCGTCGAAAAAGTAGAGAGGTTTTTATGTGTATTTCTTTAAATATTTTCACTATTCTTCAAATGTAAATCGTATTTCTGTAATCACGTCTCATTTTGTTTGAAAGGAATGTGACATTCGAGTATAAATCCAAGAAAGTTAAATAAAATGTTAATTTAGGACAGGTACGCGAATCGCCGACAATACAAATTGTGAATTTATACGTATTAATAGAATTTATATGTTTTTATGGTTATACAATAGGTGTGTCTTTGGAGCAATCATTCCAAAACGATCATTTCTCCTGGATCTTCTCCAGAATATACTGGACATAAAATAAATTTTAAATATAGTAATGTGTTGTTCTGAATGCGCTTACATGCACTTCACTTCCTTAACACTTTTCAAATTCTATATTACATTTGATAGGATTGTTAGATTGTATCTTATAACTCAATGAAATATTTCCAAATAAAATGTAGATTGTAAAACAAAAAAAATTATATAAGATACCGCATTTGCGTATTTTCATTAAAATATTTCTCTTTTAGATACAGTTAGCGTTTGATACAAAGTATCTTACGATTGCATTTATTTGCAATTTTACCTTTTACAATTTAATTTAAATAAAATTTAATCATTTTCATGGTTGCTGAAATATGTGTGTTAAAAAGTATTTGTTAAATAAATTCTCAGTTTTATTACTTTTAATTATAAATATTTAACTAGTTTATCTATTACTCAGAATTTCCATTGTTATTGAAATTATTCAATATTTATCGTTATCTTATGTTTCGTACCAAAACACATATTATTAGAATTTATAAATAACTTTATTTCATATGCTGTATTAATTTCACCAGATCCATTACGTCCATTTATGTGTTAAGTGTAATACACTACTTCTAAGCGAATCTACTCAATCGTCCCTTATACATATAAATAAATATTTACACACAAAATTCCTTTCTATTGAATAGTACTCGTCCTTCGGTTGTCCTTTCATTTGAACAAAAAAAAGTTAAGACTGGTTTACCGAATCTTCCTTTTGGGATTACCCTTTATAATTTAGCACGCACATCCTGCAATTGGAGACAGCTTGAAGTGACATAGAAAAAAAATGTCTTCATCTGATGAAGAGATACCGAAGTGTGATCGTTTTAGCGAAAAACATGAATCTCATGAATGTGAGCCAATAGATTTGTCAATTCATGCAACTCTTGATGCTGCAAGTCATTCTGGAGGACCATCAATAATTAATTTCCCAGTTAGCGAGGGATATCCGTCTGATCTCCAACCAGTTGGTCCGTCTGATGTGCCAGGAATGGTAAGTCATCCTGATTTGCCTTCGAATAGTTGCAACCAGGAAATGACTCATAGCTCCCAAAATTCAAAACAGTCTACGAAGAAACAGTTTCGTTGTTCCGTTTGTAGCGGGCTATTTACCATTAAAAGTTCGCTTAAGACTCACATGAGGATCCATACCGGAGAAAGACCTTATGTTTGCAAGATGTGTGGCAAAAGCTTTAATCAAGGAGGAAATCTGAACAGTCATATTAGGATCCATACCGGAGAAAGACTATATGTTTGCAAGAAATGTGGCAAAAGCTATAACCATCAAGGACATCTGAATAGGCACATGAAGATTCATACTGGTAAAAGGCTTTTTGAATGCAAAAAATGCAGTAAACAATATTTAAACAAACAAAATCTAGAAAGGCACATTCACACTGTACACTTCAAGGAAAGGCCTTTTACGTGCATTTTATGTGGAAAAACGTTTACAAAAAATCACAATTTAAAAATACATATGAGTAATGTTCACAAAAAGGAAGAACCTTTTTCCGGAGTATGATTTGAGAAAAATTGCAACCTCTATAAATGAAAAACCTTATTAAAACTACACTTCTATTATGTCATTCCATCATTTCAGAGGAGAAGATGACAACAACTTATAATATATGATTTGATAAGAATTCATATTCCTCGTTATAAGCAGTACAATACCGTAACGAAAACAATTCATTTTCAAGAAGGTTCTCGTTCACGCACTATTCTATCTTCTTATGTCGCTGATCAAAGATTGAATATTTCCTCACCATTGGACGTGGCTTATCCCATTCGAGTATCTTACAATTTCAAGAAGTACTATTTTAATCCGATACGCCGACAGTTGATCTTGATCCATCTCCGACAAATTCTCAATGGTTGTTTGTCGAGTGAAATTCATATGAATTTTTAAAGCTGCTTTCTAGGTTTAATTTTTAAAAATGCGATTTCTAGAAATACTCTTTTTTTTATCCCAAAATCTCATCAAAATATTTTAAATCACAAGACAATGAGAACTCAATGTCTACATAACAGTCAGTTCCGTTCTCAAGTAACTAGTCGCAGTTTCCTTCAATGGATTTTCTACAACAAATGTATCTAAGGTATTTTAGAACTACAATAAACTATTACTTAAAAAGACGGTGTAATTTTTAATTTCAGTTTTAATATTTCGATCTTTAATTGTATCATAGAGCATTTGAAAATGGACTGATTTTCCACCGATTATTGATTCTCTTGTGATGAAATGAATTAAGTGTGATTTTATTGCATATTAGGAAATTAAAAATAACAATTGTAAGTCTTGAAATTTTTACTGCTCAAAAAATGGAATTTTTTACTCGTTTTAATCTACTGTTTTCTGTTATAATTTTGTTATTTTATGATGAATCATTATAGAATGTTGTTAAACTTTTTTGTGAATTAATATGACTTTAAATAAAATAGTCCTTTAATAGGTGTTGAATACAATTTTTTTTACAAAGTGTAAGCATTATTTATGCCCAGAACAATGTAATAAAATTATGCAAGGATTAGTGATTTGTTCTCTTTTATCAAATATCCGTAAATGTTATATATTACTATTTTGTAATATATAACATTTAATCGCCATGTTGACATTCTACGCTGCTGCAAACGTTGTCGCACCGTACGAGCGAATACTGGGCGTTCTACAAATATATCAATTTTCTGGCTAAAGGTCTGCAATGTGATTGGGTGGTTTTGCAGGGCCGACCTTATTATAGTTATGTCTGTCCTCTAGGTTGTTACTCATGGAAGGGCGTAAAGATCCCGTATGCCGTTCAGTATTACCTCAGCTACCTATTGATTCCATATTCTCATGATGGCGGTTTAACTTCGACCAGCGCAACGGGCAAAAACACCGAACGATAATCCACACTCTCGATAGGCAATGATCCTGCCTCTATCGAATTCCGACACTTGCTTGTAAGAAACATTTCTTCTTATAATTCGAGGCATAACACGATATTCTGAGATATCTGCGAACTTTCAAAGCACTTTCCGTGTAAAAAATCCACTACGTAACTTTCTTTTATGTGGTGCTTCAGGTGTCCTTAATTCCTCCTGCGTTGTTTAAATGCGCAAAGAAATACTAATCGTAATGCAAATAATGAAATAGTAATCAAACTAGAGATGGGCGTGTCGTTTACCCCATGATTTTCCAAAACATGACATCAGGTGCAGGGCACTGGTGACGATATCGAATGCAAGCAGGCGACGAGCATTTTCCTCGGAGACTCCAGACACGTATACGCCCATCAGAATACTGCATGCAGAACAGGGAATCTTCAGAAAAGACGACATCGTTTCTCTCCTTTATCTAGCTTTGTCGTTCGGTGCATTAGAGTCTCCCGTATAACTCTCTCGATCCCGTATAACTCTCCCAACACTCTCGATAGGCAATGATCCTGTCTCTATAGTTTTCCGACACTTGGTTGTAAGAATCAGTTCTTATTATAATTCGAGGTATAACACGATATTCTGAGATACTTCCGACTTTATAAAGCGCTTCCTGTAAGAGAAATCCATTACGCAACTTTCTTTTATGCGGTGCTTCAGGTGTCGTTTCTCCCTTCTGCTTTGTTTAAATGTGCGGAAATACTAATCATTTGTGTATCCTTACTTCTTCTTCCTTTCATATGATTTTGACTTTCGTCTGATCCTTCTTTGCTGAAGTTGCAATTTAATGCTCAGCAATGTATTTTAGAACGACTCCAGAGTTGCACGATTTAAGGTAGGGAAATCATAAAGCATTCGTTGGAAACTTGTTAATTGTGATTTATTTCATTCTCTTTTCTATTCAAACATAATAACTGAATTATCAAATGTATAATTACTCTCATTAAGAAGAGAGTTTCTCGAAAGTTAAAATCAAATGAATAAGTATATTTATATTTGTTTTTCTTATACAACGGGGGCAGGGTTCTTTTATCATTTGAAACAATTTTTTTTCTGAACGTTTTTTCTCAAATGCAAATGTAACTGAAAAACAAACTACATTTTTGACTCTCAATTTCATTATTGATCCTATTTTTGTGGAAATAGCTATCTAAATATTTCCTAGGTTTCTGATTTCGATAAATGAAAAAGTACGATTTTCAGTTAAAAGATTTTCGAGTCTTTTTTCACATTTTCAAGAAAAGGGGTTTAATAGAAAAAATCTCAGTATTTCGAAATACAAGACTTAATATCATAATATCGATAATACAACAGTTTCTCTTCTGTCGGTTATTAGAAAGTTATAAAAAGAATTTAAACATTATCATTGATAATTTCGTTTCGAGCTGTTATTTGCCGAGTCAAAATTTGATCTTTTTTCCTAAGTAATTCATTTTCTTTAAGTTGTTAAATTTGAGAAAAGACAAACTGATGGTTTCAAGTATAATGGGAATTTTTCCTTTTACCTCCTCTTGATTAAAGGAATTGAAAGAACAATTCTTTAAAAAAATTTAAAATAAATATTTTAATATCGATTGTGACAACTCGACAATTTATTTGATTTGCTTAGTTAGATACGAGATTTAAGGAAAAATTCACGTTTTAAATTAAAATTACTTTAGAATTTTATCTTTGGTATTTCTTTAATTATCACTAACTATTCCATAGATCTCCTCAAATTGTGCGGGAATATGAAAAAGAATTGATGTCATCCCCATCGCAAAAAAATGGAATTTCAATTTTGTTTCTTATGCAATATACGTATCGTTTCTTAGTAATTTATTTAATCGATATGAAGCTTTGATATTTCATTCAAAATATTTCCTGTAGCTTATTGATTCCGTATCTTTAACCTCTTTGCAAAAGGAAGAAGTAAACAAAAGAGTTTCAAATCGTTAATTGAACAAAATGCATTTCCTTTTTTTTTTCACTCTGATTCTTCCGACTGAAGCTGATATCCCTGAATTTCAAAAAAAAAGTAATTTAATTCCTTCATTGTAAGTAAATGTATATTGTCGCACAAAAATTAAATAGTCTCACGAATGCTTCAATGACTCTGGAGATTTCAACCTAACAATTTGCATATGTTGATATCACTCGTTTTTGTTCTCTTTATCTGTATTTGAGAATCCACTGAAAAAATATAGCTTTCAAGATACAAATGGGATATCATTTTGTTCAATTCATATAGGATGTCATTGATGAAGGAAAAAAACCACGAATTATTTTTTCATTGCAGTTATTATTGAAAATATTTGAAATAAAAAATTAAAAAAGACAGTGTGACGACGGCTTTTCGGGATTTTCTCTTTACAAGCCTACGAGAATTCTATTGAGCTTAATAGCATGAAATTACAATTTCTTCCCTGCCCAAAAGAAACGGGATTGTGTTAATTAGATGCATGACGAAATAAAGAGAAGCGATTCGGATATAATGATATTTAAGTAAAGGGAAAATGAGAAGAGATCAAGAGTCTGAGAATATCAACCAAAATGAGTGTAATGAGAGTTGTGCGATGATCCTGAGGATTGGGTGTGGTTGCTATCAAAGACTGTTCAGACGATAAGAGCATTTGTCTCGATAAGAGAATAACATTTTCAAATATACTTGTAACTATTAGATGGACCGAAAAGCCGGAGCCAGCCTTTAGGTTACTAGACATTGATAATAAATAATTTCCATTTTTTGTCTCGAGTTTTCTTACATTGTTTTTATGTCTCTTAAAGCTTAATACATCAAGTTGAATAATGGCACAAAAACCAAATAACGGACAAGCGCCTCAGCAACAAGTAGTATTTTTAGCAATATTACAACTGTTGTGTAGATTATGATTGCTAGGAACCTGCGTTAAATTCAATCGTAAAATACAGAATTCATTTTCCTTAATATTCTTATATGTGTGTGGGAGAGAAGAGTTGGGTGGGTGCATGTTTGTAATTAACTCATTAATTAAAATAGCTCTTTCATTCCTTAGCTTGAATGAGAGTTTTTAATAAGAAAAGTATTTTTTTTTTTATCTCTGTATGTCTTAATTTTTAAATTATAAAAACATTAAGGTAATTTTATAAATAAAGTTTAATTACTGCAGGTGGTCAAAATTGAAACAATATATTTTATGCTAATTTTGAAAAGCTTTTATAACGGGGAAATAAAGTTTCAACTTACATTAGAGATAATTACACCACCAAAGAAAACCTTGTCCTTTACACTAAAAGCCTCGATCTCCTGATCTGAACACTCACTGATTTTTCTGTGGAGATCAATTTACAGGGTAAAGAATATGAAAAAAAATCCCCCAACGATACGTGATATGAAAACTCAACTCAAAGTATAACTCAACTCAGAGGACACAAGAAGTCATTTGCAGCATTTTGAAAAGCCTTTCATCAAATATGCGCGAACGATTTCAGGGTTACATCTAAGTAAGGAGCACATGTTTTGAATATTTGGCTGTAAATGAAAGTCCAAATATTGTTCTACTTTATGATAGAAGCGTCACTTCTTACAAACTTGTTTTCGTGTAATAAAGTTATGTACCATCAAGTATAGGTACGTTTAGGTCACGCCGAAGTTAAGAATTTCCACTTAATTACGTAACTTTTATTTTTTTACACACACACAAACAGACAGTTCATTAAATATGAAAACGATTTATTAACAACATCATCAAAATATTAGAAGTTTAAAATTATATGAATAAATAAGAAATTTCTTCACATAGATATTAATTGCGCTTATAATTACACAAGGAATTCAAAATGGGATTTTCACAGGTAATAAATGCATATGACATTTATAGGTGCAATAAATGTCAATGGGAATGGCATGTCCACTGAAAATGATCCCTTTAGCACGATATTCTAAAAAGAATACAAATATAAAGAATGCAGGCATCCAAATTATCAAAAAATCAATAAGTTTAAAAAAAATAATTAGCATAAAATTAAAATGCTTCTTTAAATGCATATGATTGTTCTTATGGTAATGAGTCATTCCTACAATATAAAGGTCTTAAAGTCGCTTTGTATGACCACAAATATTGTAATGATAACAGTTTTAGCTTTAAAATGAACCCTCCACCTTTGACTTCAAATGTATTGTAACAAATAACGCATTATAAATAGTAGAGACTGTTCTTTGTAACAGAATTTCTAGTGTTTCTAATGGGAGTAATATCTTTGTTGAAAAAAAAAAAGAATTGTTGGAAGCGGTGCCTCATTGTTCCGAATTTTAAACAGTTGAGCTAATTTTCGTTATTGGTGTTAAGAGTTTCATGTGATAGAGTAAGAATTTAATACTGTGCTATTTTTGTGACTTGAAAGCTTAGTTTTGAGTACTTTTAATTTCGCTTTTGCGAAGAGTTTTATCTTTGAAATATAGAAAATGTTTTCGAAGATGGGAACCTGGCTTAGAGCCAAATTGTAAGTTTATTTCTTATCTGTAAAATGTTTATTTCTAATACCAATTACTGAAATTTTCTGTTAGAATTTATTCAGATATGAATATAAATTAATTTAATTTATACTCATATCTGAAGGAAGGAAGTAAATTAATTACAGAGTTGTTCTGTAAGAAAAAAAAAGAAATTAAAAATTTTCAAAAAAAAAGAGGGGAGGGGAGTATTGTAGCAGTTTATTTCCCGATATCATTCATATATTTGCTACACTAAAATCAGCTCAATTTTCTAATGGAATTTATCTCAGTTGTATACTAATAGCCAATTAATTATTGAGATTTGCAATGCAAGAATTTTATAAACTTGGCAACATATTGCCAAATTTATTATCAAAAATTCATGAGATATATTTGAAAATTGTCCTATAGAAACCCAAACTAAAACATAAAATTTAATTCAGTCGTAAACACCCTATCTTTATTAGAAATTCACCTACTTTCGATTATTTACATTTTATGTGTTTTTGGATGTATTTACACTAATTTAAATGAAAAAAAAAGTTTTCACGCACAACAATCGTAACAATATTATTCTTTTTTCAATTATCATGAAGTCATTTTGATCATCTTTTAACATTTTATAGACTTGGAATACAAATTTGTACATTAGTTTTTCAGCCCTCAATTTCATTGAGCACTGTGGTTCCTATACTTTTGCAACTATTTTAAACCATTTATTCGTCATCCAGAAGTTTCGGTTAAGCTCAACCAAGGGCCACGGGAAGACGCGATGACCGGTATTAGCGGTTTTGTGCACGAAGAAATAGAACCCTAACTCCAAATCAACTAAGAGCCTCCCTTGGTAGAGCCAAAAAAATGTTGATGACATTATCTACCATGCTGAGAAGACTTCACGAAGGTAGTCTTTACGAGAGGCGACCAGCCATTTGTGTGCCTCTCACCTCATGTCACTAGGGGTAACACTTGAAGTGGACATATCAACATATCCCATTCGGCGGCTGTTCTCGTTACGGATGTGTCCAGGTTTAACCACCAAAGTACACTGATGGACAAAAATTTAGCGCACAAAGAAATTATTGCGGGATCTTAACTAAACTTGGCATAAAGGTAACTACATGTTGGCGAGATATGCAAATGATTAGAAATGCTGCGTGATTCCGCATTACATAGAGCCAGTAGAGTGTGTTTAACGTCGTTCTCCATGGAGTATGAAACAAATAACCAAAGCTTTTTTGAGTGTGCTGAATCGTTTACAAAAGAAGAGCTGAGGTAGACATGCCATTACGCCGTTTTCAAAGACAATATGAGCAGCTGTCGCAGTTTGAGGGGGGAGAATCATTGGCATGATGGAAGCTGGGTGGTCATCTAGGCGAATAGCTCATCAATTAGGCCGCTCCGATTTTATTGTGAGGAGGTGATGGGACCAGTGGATCCGAGAGATGTACCTTACACGAAGACCAGGCTTGGGACGCTCTCGACAGACCAGTCGTCAAGAAGACCGACACATCGTAAGAAAAATATACTCGTACAGCCAGCTGCTTCATCGGCCGCCATCCAGGCACAGCTAGAACCTTATGTAGAGGCCCCTGTGTCTTTTTGAACCATACAAAAGTGTCTGGCTGAAGGACATTTGGGATCGCGGCACCTATTACGTGTGTTGCTCTTGACGCCCACAAATCGACGCCTCCGTTTGGAGTGGTGCCACGCACGATTAAACTGGACTGCAGCGGAATGGAACCAGATCGTCTTTAGTGATAAATCCAGATTCAAACTCAGCAGTGATGACAATCGTGTTCGTGTGGGGAGACCCTGTGGTGAACGCCTCAATCCTGCCTATGTTTTACAGCGACACACCGCTCTCACAGCTGGTATAATGGTATGGGGTGCCATTGCCTACAACACAGGGTCACCCCTTGTATTGATCCGTGGCACCATGACAGCCCAATGGTAAGTCCATGATATCCTGCAACCACATGTGTTGCCACTCATGCAACGGCTCCCAAGAGCCATTTTTCAACAAGACAATGTTCGACCTCACACAGCAAGGGGGTCACAAGACTGTCTCCGCACTGTTACTGCCCTTCATTGGGCTGCCCGATCCCCAGATTTGTCTCCAATCGAGCATATCTGGGATCATTTGGGGTGGCGAGTTGAGCATCCCACGAGATTGAACGAACTATAAGCAAGATTACAGCAAATATTGAACGAAATGTCTCAGGATACCATACAGAACTTGTATGCCTCAATACCTGATCGTATCGCATCGTGCATTCGCGCAACAGGGGATTCAACAGG
>BMAW01022448.1:0-22561 GCA_019974015.1 Nephila pilipes
TTATTTTCTGCACAGTTATCCATAATCAGAACTCTCCCCATGCTCAATAAACAGTCAAATTTCTTCTTCACTGTCTCACAGTAATATATTTTAAACCTGCTTTTTTATGGATAGTATATCTTCTAAATGCTGGCATAATACCCTCTGATTCGCTGGAACAACAAAGAGTTGTATTTGGTGGTAAAAACAGCATTTGAATATTTGGAAAAATAATTGAAGGGGGACTCCTGTTAGAACAAAATAATTGTCTAAAAAATTATATTTGTGATCTGTTATTTCAAAATCGTGTAAAAAAAAGACCATGTAAAAAAAGTTGGGTGTATATATAAATGAATCTTTTAATTTATGTATCTCAAATATGAATATTAAATTTTTTTTTCATAATATTCAGCTGAAATGTACTTGTATATGTTATTTAAACCAAATCTATAAATTTTTTATTTTTGATGTGAAGTAATGCAATGTAATATAAGAAAAGAGTTTGATCAAAATAATAATTTTTTTTCTTGAATTATTGGTTTCTGTATACCAGGAAACATTTAAAATGTATATATTTTAAAACATTTGATAAAAAAAATTCCATTGAGAAAAATTCCGTACATTTTAAATATTGTTTTAGATTTTATTTTAAAATTATTTCTGCTGATTGAATACTTGGTATTTTCCTGTTATAGTGATGCCTATCAAATTTCAATTTGCTAAGTTCATCACCAAACTCGTGAATCTTATTTTACAAAACAACATACTTTGATTCAACAATTTTTTTTTGCTGCTTGGCTATTCATTGCTTATAAGTGGGAAATACCATATATTCTTAAGTTGAACAAATTTAAAATATCTGTCTTATTTATGTTTATTTTTATATCTTTTACTTTATTTTTTTAATAATTTTTATACAAATTTATTTTTTTATTGTATATCCTGATTAAAATGTTTAATGTCTTGTTTTCTATTGATTTATATCTTTATAATTAGTGCAGTTGTGAATATGTTTGCAGTTTATTTGTAGTTAATGCAACAAAATATATGATTAATAGAGTTTTATTTTTATTGTGAAGAATGAAAAAAACTCATAGAATAGTTGCTAATTGGTAAAGTATAAGTATGTACATTAATATATATAAGAGGTAATGATTATACAGAATATTTTAATAATGGAATGATTAATGATACCTGATAGTTTTTAATCAAACTTATTCAAATTTTAAATTCTTTAAAAAAATTTTTTTTTTATGTTATTAGAAATGACTGAGAAAGTTCCATCTCCTCCAAAAAAAATGAAAGATAAGGAACAAACTGATGATTCTAAATCCTTTACTCCTCGAGATTATCAGGTTTGTTTGGAAAAATTTTATTAAAAAATTATGAGAAATAATATTAGATATTGTTTATATTATTTTGATATATGTTCTTAAAAATCTGTAAATGTATTATGAATCATATTCTGTTCATTCTATTATTAGTACTGATGAAATACATTCATATCTATGAAAACTAAGCTGTATGTATTGTGAGAGTAGCATAATAAAAATTGAACAGTTTTTTTTTAATGATATGGTGACTGGGATTTTGAAATTTAGAGCTGCTTAGCAACAAAAAATATTTTTTAATGATTAATAACCAAACTGATAACCCTACTAATAAGTTCAGAATTTGTGCACTATATTTTTCTTTTTACGCTTGACTATCTACATGTGCTATGCCTTTGCTGGCATTTGAAAACTGATAGTTTTAAAAAGTTCATATCTAGCACAAAATTTTTTTTTTCTGAATGATTTTACTGAAAACAAGGAGTGAATCAGCTTTAAAAGAAAGATTATTACAAGCTCCTGTTTCAAATGGTGTTGCCAAAAGCCAGGCAAGAATCAGCATAAAATGATTAAGTATTAGAAATTGATCCTTGCTTCCAAACAATAAGTTGAATGACATTTGTCATTTTGGTAAAGGTGTCAAGAGCCTCAGATATCCATTAAAGTCATATTCCAGGTGAAACAATAGCTCGTTCACATTCTTTCAGGAAAATACACATGGTGATGCCGATGGTAGCATTCTTCTAACCTGAGTGTTCCTGCATGAGATCATCACCATTTATCTGCCAATGGATACAAACATACCTTCAGAATAAACTGAATTTTTTTTTCATGTGTTATTCACTATTTTTCATACAATCCATTATGACTTATCTTCTTTATGACTGCAATTACAAAATTGTCTTTTCTACAACATGTTTTCTAATTTCCCATTGAAGCAACTTTTAACGAAATTTTGGAGTTTGAAAATCCTCCACTTTGCACCATTTGGGTAGGTATCTTTGAGTAGTTGAATATCTTTGGTCCTTGAATCTTCTTGCTAAAAACATGTGCCATAAGAAATAAAAATGAACCATTTAAATAAAAAAAATAAATTTTTAAGCTTCCTCTCTTAATAATATTCTTTTGAATTTGAAAATTGTGTACTTAGTGTCATTTTGATGCGATTTTGAATATCTTGCTAAGCAACTCCTTTTAGAATTGTACCATAAGAAATGAAACTGAACCATTGGAATAAAAAATAATTGTAAAGCTTTTTCTTCTAAATATTCTTTTGAAATTAATTCATTAATAACTGTACTAATATCAATCCAAAATTGGCATTGCATTGTTCATTCATGACTTGACAGAATTGATATTAAAGCACATATATGTATGTATAGATTATTAATTTTAACTGCGTTTTAGTTTTCAATGTAATTTTTTTATTCATTAGATCGAAATTTTGGAAGCTGTAAAGCAACAAAATACAATTGCTTGTTTAGGCACTGGTACTGGAAAAACATTTATTGCAGTAATGCTTATTCGAGAACAAGCTAGTGAAGTACGAAAGCCGTTTGAGGAAGGTGGAAAAAGAATTTTTTTTCTTGTTCCTACTGGTAAATGATTTTTGTAAATTGGTAGTTTACAATACAGTTAATGTTCTTAAGTTCATCAATCAATCAATGATTCAGCACATTCTATAATCTCCAGCAGTGATTAAGTCTTTTTTTTTTGTCATGCAAATTTGGGCATTTGTTGAACCTGACCTACTAGATAGTCGAGGTGCCGTATACACTTCACGTGCTTCCATCAGTTTTTATTACAGTATATTCCTTATTTTCTAGCAGGTTCATTTGCCAACTGTAACAAAAAAAAATACATTTCTGAATAACTTGCTATATCTGTTCTTTAAAATCTTCTGTACGCTTATCTTTGAAGTGATTGAACTCACTCAAAACAGTAATGGCTATTGAACACTCTTGATGAACATTCATGTGTATTTTACTTTGCTATAGAGTAGATTGTCATAACGTGTTTTATTTATCATATTGTTTTTATTCTATCATTACTGGAATTGTAAAATACTTTGTAGGATATTTATATTGTCTACACAGGTGCTGTATTACATTACACAAAGTGATAAATCTTTTATTATTTTCTATAAACTTAGACAAATACGTTTAAAATAAAATCCCACAGGCTGATCAAAGCATGTTTTAAAAAAATACAATGTTTACGAAAAAATATATACACACCTTTGGCCAAAACTAACATTAGATTCAAGTTTAGGAATTTAAATCTCTTGAAGATAGCATTAAATGTTTTTTAAAAAACAATTTTTTTATTGTCGGAAATTCCAAAACAATCTGGATACAGATGAATTTTGCACTTCTTTCAAGGATTATGTTACTTTTGCACTATTGACATTTTTTGCATGCATTATTAAAGTCTCTGCAGATAATATGAGCAATATTATCAAAATTTATATCATCCAGTAAAGTTCATGAAGATCCATATGTTGATCTTGTTCTGAAATTTTTTTGATGCTATCGGTAACATTGAGTACTTCTCGATTAAACTTTAGTGTATCAAGTACTAATTGTGATAGATTCTAAATTTGAGCAGCTTTGGATTTGTTTATGACATTATAAATTTCACAACTATTTACAATAACACTTTCGGTAATGTAGAAAAGCAATGCTGTAATTCACAGTGCTGTTATAATGAAGATCCACTCTTTCCATATATTTGTTAAGTGTAATATTTGTTGTCAAAGTACTGCCTAACTAAACAGTGGTTTACCCCAGGGAGTTGTGCTGAGCCTGATTCTATTTAATATTATGATCAACGATTTAATAGGCATTATCTCTAAATCTGTCTTAGGTGTCAGGTATTAGAAACACGTGTGGTAAAAATTCTGCACTTCTTCGGTGCACTTTTCCGTTAAGCTAGGATTTGATTCCTCAAAGTTAAACAATTTTCTTTTTATTATTAAAGGAATAAATTTTCTCAAATCTTGATTTATATTGAAGGATAAAATAGTTCAAAATGAGACTTAACTTCTCTAGCTCAAATATCTTCACCTTCAATCTTTGAATCGTTTTGTGGAAAATAGATGTCTGAATGTGTACAAAATACATTAATATATCTGATAATTTATAACTGAAAAAGGATTCCACAATTTTTGTACATTTGTCTAAACTTAATAAATATGAATGGAGAGGCTCAAATAATTGTAAAACATGCTCTATAGCAGGCGTTAGAGCGATCCATCTAACTTTTGAATATCATAAAAGTTTTTTTGTAATCATTATTTGCATAACAGTTTGGTATGACATCTCTAATAGATAGATTAACAGATTAGATTTAAAATATGGAAAAAGGGATCGGGAAGAAGGACACTTTACAAGGAAGGGCAGAACCTACAAAAGAAAGGCTGTGCTCCTTAAAGGAGAACGATTGGTCACCTTAATGTTACATTACACTGAGATTTAAATTAATATTTCTGTGCAGACTATTTAACTATCTTTTCTTTATGTTTTCACTTTATTTTAGTATTTAAAAATTGAGACTATTTTTAAACTATATAATTTTGTTTTAAAATATACTCAGTAATAAAAAAAAATTGATGAACCAAGAAGGAGTGGCTCAATTGGGATGAAAAATTGTTGGGTGTGCAGAAAATACATAGAAAAACAAACAATTAAAATTTCAGAATAGTTTGGCTATTACAAAGGGAGGAAGTCAATAAGGCGGTCCACCTCTGGCCGGGATGCAAACTGTCACTCGGCATAGCATAGACTGATAAAGTTCCCGTATGGTGTGCTGTAGAATTTTGCGCCAAATTCTCACCAGCTATTGGTCTGAGTCGTCAACATTCCAGGATGGTTACAATCACCTTCCCATAATGTCTCAAATGTGCTCTGTGTGAGAGAGATAAGGCGACCTTTCTGGCAATGGAAGTGTAGGGAAAGCTTGCAAACAATTTATAGCAAAACGTACCATTTGCGGCCAGTTGTTATCTTGTTGAAAAGTACATTCTGGGTGTAGCAAAAAAACGTTAATACAACTGGTTGTAGAATGTTGTCTGTGTCAGAAATTACTACCAAAAGGGTCCAGGTATCAAAAGAGTTGGAACCCCACACCAAAATACCTTGTTGGTCTGTGGGGTATGCAATAGCAAGGACAGGATCCCCTCGCTGCCCTGGACGTCTCCAGATACGTCTGCGGTTATCTTTGGGACAAAGTTGAAATGGGACTGGCCACTAGACTGTGCCCCCAGTCAGCGCAGTTTCCAATTGGTTAAGCTCAACACCACTGTAATCAGACTTAACGATGTACAGATGTGAGAGGTAAGCAGTGTAATGGTCGGTGTTAATGTAAATTCCGCTCTCTTAGTCATCTATCAAGGGTCATGTTTGACATGTGGGAAGGACTCGCATTTGATAGCCCTCGTGTTAGATAGCGACGAATCTGGTTCTGTGACAACTGCTTTGACAATCTCTGTCTTCCTGTTCTGTTGTGGTCCTTGATTGACCTCTGTCAATCTTACGCTAATATCTTCTGTTGTTGACCTCTCTTGCCAGCATCATCACTACCCAGTTGTTGAGGAATTGTTTGATTCATCCAACCGGTCTCTTTCATTCCCATAGCATGACCGCTTTTAAACTCTGACTCTGCATGTAATGTGCCCGAATCCTTTGGTGAGGCACTGGTACTGCCAATACCCTGGTATAAGATATCCACAGTTGAAATGCAACTGAAATTTTGTCCTTCTTATTGAGAATCACTCCTTATATACACTTACTGAATGTTCAGTACCAATATCTTTGGGTATGCAATTTCATTCCAGTCAGGCAACTCCTTGGTGTGTCAATTTTTTTTTGTCATAGAGTGTATATTTAAAGCTTATAATCCTATTTTGACTGAGATTTCTTTGAAATATGTGGTAGCTGTTTTTTTAAAACTCTGTTGTTTTTTAAGATATTTTTGTCTATACCATTTAACATATAGCTATATCAGAAAGTATATATCTCCTATAATGAATAGTTTTTTACTTATAAGAGATTCAATTCTGTCATTTTGTACTGAATATTTTTAAATGCACAGCATCTTTTCTTAAAAATTCTATCACCACCTAAGAAAATAAATCATGGTTTTAATTAGCTGGAGGGAGGAAGTTATAATTTATTGTATGAATTTTCCTACAGTGATATTATGCACTTACTCCTTGCAATTTGTTAATTGCTAGTCATCGGAATACTTAAAAATTAACCTAGGAATTGCAGAAAAAAAATGTTCAAATATAAAACCAGTTTTTGTGTAAAGGCACATAGATTGTATTTCTGTTGCAAAAAATTGGTATTCAACTATTTCATCACATAATTGTTGAAGGACAATATTTTGTACTGAAATGTAAATACGTATAAGATTTTAGAAAGCAAATTGAAAGGCAGCCATATCAAACAAAATTTGCAAACGCAAGGCAGCACTAAAATGAAGTCATTGTTATAATGGCATATTTTATAGATGTATTTTTGTCAGATATTTACTTTTAAAATACTTATGATTTCAACCAAATATTAGGAATTTAATTTTATAAATTTCTATGTTGGCTCTTAAGTTCAATTTTTAAATTAACATTTTAAAATTGAGTTGTACATTTGTATTTTTACTTAGGTTCACAATCTATTTTTAGTTTAATTAAGCTTATTTATATTACTGCTTTTTTCTTACAGTACCTCTAGTTACTCAACAGGCAAAGACTATCGGTGACCACGTAGATTTAAAAGTTAATGGTTATTATGGGGAAATGGATATTGACTCATGGAGCAAAGAAGATTGGATGGAACAGTTTAAAAAAAGTGAAGTTCTTGTTATGACTGCTGAGATATTTAGAATAATTGTTGATCATGCCTTTATACCTCTAACTCAAATAGAATTACTTATTATGGATGAATGTCACAGAGCACAAGGTGACCATCCATATCGACAAGCTTTGAAATGTTTTAGTACTCTACTACCAAAAAAAATGCCTAGAATTTTTGGTTTGAGTGCTTCATTGCTGAATGGTAAATGCAAACCCACAAAATTGGAAAAAAACTTGAGAGATTTGGAAATGACGCTGAGAAGCACAATCGTTACTGCAAGTGATATATTAGATCTTCAAAAATATGGAACTGATCCAGATGAATTTGTTATTATGTATTCTAAATATGAAATAAATAATTCTGGACTGCTTAAAGAATTGCAAGATTTGATGGAAAAACTAAAATCACAAAAATCTGGTATTGAAAAAAATAATGCAATTGCAGAAGATATTATCTTTTTTGATAAACCTTTACGTTGTTTAAATTCGCTTCAGACAACACTACGGGATTTGGGTCCATGGTGTGCAGATAGAGCAGCTGATATGTATATTGAAGAAATAAAGATTATATTGAAACGTTCCTCAGCTGCAGATTATATGGGTATCTTAAATGAAGTACTTGAATTTCTTACTTATTTTAGTAATATGTGCAAGTGCTTAGATGATAATTCAAATGGCACTAATTTAAATGTTTTACCCAACAAGCTGAAACGATTGATGGGAATATTTCTAGCTGCAAGAAATAGTAAAGCTTTTCAGAGCGAACCTGTTCCAGTTATAAATGCCACTTTTGAACAAGATCCAGAAAATTATTGTTTAGCTATGAAGCAAAAATTGGGGAAAAAAGAAGACATTAATATTTGTTCAATTGTATTTGTAGAGCAGAGAATCACAGCATATGTTCTTTATCAGTGGTTATTAGAAATAAAGAAGACTTACAGTGAATTAAAATTTTTAGAGCCTGAATTTATTGTAGGTCATGGAACTATAGGCCTTCTTCAAACATCTATGTCTGAAAAATTGCAGCAAAAAAAACTGAGAAACTTTCGAGAAAAAAAGAATAATATTTTAGTAGCAACCCAAGTATTAGAAGAAGGCATGGACATAAGACAATGTAATCTTGTAGTTCGCTTTGACTTACCAGGGGATTTTCGCTCATATGTCCAGTCAAAAGGACGAGCCAGAGCAAAAAATTCCATTTATGCTGTACTTCTTGAAGAAGGTGAAAAATGTGAAAGATTCATGCTAGATTTGGTCAATTTTAAAACAATTGAAAATGTAAGTTGCAACTTATATTATTATGACATTTAAATATTACTTAAAATATAGTTTGTATATGGTTTTACCTTTTAAAATTTCTGTGGTTTTTTTTTTTTTTTTCTCCAACTCCAGTTATGTATGATATATATTAATACTTTCTCTCCCTTTCACATTATCTGAGGTTAAATAAGTTTTCTTCCCTTCGAGTAAAAAATATTCTTAAATGCCAACTTTTTGTGTATTCTTCATTTTACTTTCTTATCAGTTATAAGAATCATGATAACTATTAAAATAGTTAGGTTATTGTGAAATTTTGAAAAAATTATTTGTTCCTCTGTCCCACAAAATAATTTCAGGTATTGTAAACTGTGATGTTTTATTTTAAGAAGAATTTTTCAAAACTTCTTAAATGTTTTATGTTAAAATTTTTGTATGAAATTTCTTGGGGCATAAAAATATTTCAGATTTGCCTAATTTTTTTAATGTGCATTGCATGTATTAAAGTTAAACCCTGAATTACCCTGAAGCTAACTTAATATTTACAAGAACTATGAAAATTAATATCCTTATAGGAATGGAGGGTGGAGTGGAAATAAGATTTTAGCTTATTTTTCTATTAGTATGAGATGCAACAACATTGTAAATTAATTTAAACATGTGTTTCATGTGAAACAAAATTGCATTGTTTATGAAGGGAGTGCTTTAGATTATAAACATACAGATTTATGAAAAATAGAAATTTTGATATATTTTTTCTTTGAATGTTTTAAATTTAAATTTCTAATTATAGAATTGTTTTTATGTATATATGCCAGAAGAATGTTTTTGTTTGATGCTTACTTTTTCTCTCATCAGAAAGTATTTTACTATATGATTTTGGAGAACGATCATCAAACATAATTGTATCTTAATGAAAGTGTCCAATTATATTATGTTTATTTATATAAACTTGTACATCATTAAGAAATGTCAGCTATTTTAACACCAATAAAATTAAAAGAACCTTTAAATTGGAACTTAACAGTTCAGATAATTGCATTTAATTATTTTCATCCAATAATGCAGTACTTCTTTTAATGCATAGTACAATAATGGGTTTGCATAGAGCAAAATAAGAAGCAATACTGGTGTTAAAACTTATTTAAAATTTTTCAATCATGTGCATATGTATTGGAAAAAACCAAATATTTAATTAGATATTTTTCATAAATACTTAAATGTTTTAATTATATTTATAAATTTTATTTTTGTAATACTATTATGTTAAAAAAGTTATTTCTTATTGTATCTTCATGGATTATTTCATATATTTGCTAGATGTTGCAATCAAAGTGTCATGATCGTGAAATGCCAACTGAAGAAGAAATTTCATCCCACATGGCTGACCAGGTCATTCCTCCATATATGCCACATGGTCCTGATGGTCCCAGAATAACCATGAGTTCAGCTATCTCCTTAATTAATAGGTGAAAGAATAAATTATGACTCATGTCATTTGATTTGATACATGATAACAATTTTAATAATCGGTTTCTTTTTGACATTTCAGATTAAACATTTATTAAATGTTTTCGCAAAAGGGATTGTTTTTCTTCAAATTTATAAATTATTTAAATCTGTCTTTTTTTAAGAAACTTGAATTCAAATGAAAATAATAAGTATACTGAAATATTGTAACAATATTTTGAATTCAAATATGATAATGGTTTATGTGTGAATTTTCTTCCTTCTGAGAATCATCACACACTTTTAGTTTCTTAGTTTAACTTATAATTTATATGTATATGAAACAAAAATATTAATATTACTGCTGAGGATTTCATTTATTGATTCCTGTTAAAGATTAAAAGATAATATTTGGGTTCAATTTGTAACATTCGTTTTTTTCCCCCCCAACAGCTTAATTTCATTTTAAACATGTTTAAATATAAATTCATATAAATATTGTTTTCAAATCATTTTAGTAGGTGTGTATATGTATTAGAAATACATATTAATAAATTATAGATGATAATTTTATAACATTTAATTACATTATATTTTCCCCTCCAGATATTGCTCTGTTTTACCTTCGGATATGGCTACCAAATTAGTACCTCAGTGGTCAATCTCAGTTATCGAGCCTGATGTCATTGAGAAAGAGTTTGTGTGTTCTTTGCGTATGCCTATCAATTCTCCCCTTAGACAGACCATTATTGTAATTTTTTTTCTTCTTTATAATAAATATTTAATAGATATTATGATATCTAGTTATGATTTTTTTTCAATATAAATGCTTCTAATTCTTAATATTAACAAATTTCTATTTGGTACTAAAGCAATGTTGGAGTTACAAAACCTGTTTTTCATTGTTTCAGAGTGAATCAATGAGGAAAAAGAAGCTAGCTAAAATGTCAGCTGCTTTGAAAGCTTGTAAATTGCTAGATGAAATAGGTACATTTATTCAGTATTACCTGATTTTTTAAATTATCTATAATTATTTTGTTTTTTTTTTATCTGAAAAAGTTTTCAAATAAGTTTTTGGAGTTAGCTGCATATTCTTTATAATTTGAATGAAAGAAATATGCCTTTACACCTCATATCTCATTATTTTTTCTTGATATTATGTGATGATTTGAAATGAATGTTGTATTTGATATAAGTATTTGATCTTGTATATGAATTGCATGCATTTTAACTTGGGAAGAAAAAAATCTCATATTTTAAGGTATAAAATTGTACCAGATTATTTATTTATATATATATATATATCTTTTTCATCCAGTCTTGTTTTAGTTTGTATTGTACAGTGACTGAATATGTATATTATTCTTGATGATCAATATATAATATTTTAATATATAATTAAAAATAGTTTTGCAGAAAAAATAGAATATTAATTCATTTTAATGCTCTATAACGCATATTATTAACATTAATTTTAACAGAATTTTAATAAAATATTTTTTTTTATTTAGAATGTAAGGAATATGACAAGTATAACTTAAATCTTTTCTAATTTTAATATTTTGTTAAAAATCTGGAAAGTGTAAAAAGGGAAAATATTTTTAATGAAATGGGTACACAGAGTAGAAATGCAAAACAAGTGATTAAAAAAAAGCATTTTCTCATTCTAAGTTTTATTTTCATTAGCTAATCAACTTTCTTTATAACAAATTAGCTTTTATATGCTGCATGTCTTTCTAAAATTTTTGTATTTTTCAGTAGTGTTCCATGATTAAAATTAAACTTCTTTAATGTTTCTAAATATTTGCTTTTTGGAGTTGATGTTATTTTTTAGCTACTGTGTATAATTTTTTGAATTCACAAAAATATTTACATTGAAATTTATTGAATGTAGCAACCAATTAATTTATACTTTTAAATTATATTTACCAAGGTGATAAGAGCCTTTTTTTAAAATTAATCCACTCTTTATTATTATAGTTATTCTGTACTTTTCTCTTTGTATGTAACAGGAAAGAGTTTTAATAATTAAGTTTTTAATTTACATTTTCTCTGTATCTTGGAAAGTAAAATCGGGAAGTAATATTCATTGTAATTGTAATAATTTAAATTACATGCTAATAATAAAGAAGAGTATTCTTTGTGACATAGTTTCAAATACAAAGTAGGATTCAAAAGTTCCTGGAATGAGTTTATAACTTAAAACATGTTACCAATTTAAACTGCCAAAACACATTCTCCTTTGAAATAACACCCTTGAGCAACAACATATTTTTGCCACTGCTTGTGAAGGTCATCAAAACATTTCTGGAATCCATTTTTCGCGATGTCCTTTAATTTGGCTTCCATGCACTTTTAACTTCATCTGCAGATTGAAATGGGTGATCCCTCAAGCAACTTACCAGTTCCGGAAATAGGCTGGAGTCGCAGGGGCGAGATCAGGGGAGTAAAAAGGATGTGGCAAAACAGTTTTCATTTTCACAAGAAAGTCAGTGATGAAGGAGATATTAGTGTGCAAGATTGTTGTCATGCAAAAGCACCCATGATTGCTCAACCCACAATTTTGATCTCTTCTTTCAAATCAACTCTCGCAAATGATGCAGGATGTCTACATAGAGCTCTTTGTTCACAGTGCATCTTTCAGGGATAAATTCCAAATGCACAATGCCCTGGATATCAAAGAACACCTTGCATGACCTTCCCTACAGAGCGATCTTGGCAGAATTTCTGCTTGCATGGAGATTGTGATGATTTCCACTCTTTCAATGCTCTCTGGAATTGTGAGTTGTTTAAAAAACACCATTTCTTATCACCAGTGACAATTCTGCCAAGTAGGGAAGGATCTTTGTCAACAACCAAGATTAAGTCTCCCTCAATTTCCTTTCGAATTTCCTTTTGGTCTTCGTTTAACATCTGGGGAACAACGTGTTGACACACTCTACAGATGTTAAGAGCCTAAGTCAGTATCCGTTGACATGTGGCCTCGGATATCCCAATTGATCGTGCTATTGTTTTCAGCCTGTTCTTGCATACCGTTGCACAAACCTTTCGATGTTTTCAGTGTTCGGGAAGTCTGCTGACGTTTAGAGTGTTCGTCATCTTCGATACTTTCCCTGCCTTTTCTGAAATGTGAATGCCACTCAAAAGCTTGCGTTCATGATAATGTTTCAGTGCTATACACATGCTTTAACATTTCGAAAGTCTGTAGCACTCTTTCTCAAGCAAACACAAAATTTGATATTCATTCTCTGCTCAACAAACACCATTTCTTTCAATCTCTGGTTTCTAAGTGCATGTGCCTACAAAATTTAACGCTGGGACAAGCTTCTGACCATGTGATTTGGGATAAACCACTTTTAGTAAAGGGAAGAACACAGTAGAACTGAAACATTGTAGTCGTTCTACTGTAAAAAAATTTCACGTTATATGCTCAGTCCAGGAACTTTTAATCCTATTTCGTATTATGTGATATCTGTATACTAGTTGATTGAATTATGCTGATATAGGTTGTTAATCTCTTGTTAACAAAATGTTTATGTGAATGTTTCATTTTGTTCCAGGTGAACTGAATGAGGATCTTGTACCAATTAGTTGCTTAGTTGATGATGCTTTTGGAAAGGAATTGGGGGAACTTGAGGAAGAAGATGGTAAGGGTGCAATTCCTGGAACAAATAGAAGAAGACAAGTATATAATAAGCATGTGCGTATTATAATACTAATTTGAATAAATAGTAAAAATATTTCATTAAACCTAAACACTTTTTTGCTGAATTTTGAATCATGTTTATTATTTGCTTAATTTTTTAATATAATAACATTTAGCATCAATACATTACAAAAATGTTGAAAAATTTTTTATGTTCTTAAACTGTTATATACAAATTATTTCATGAATAAGAAATAATTTACAACAAGTAAATATTAAGACATGATTTATTCTTAAAGGAAAAAAAAGGCCTTTAGAAAAGTTAAAGAACTTTTCTTAGAAAAATTTTGTAAAATAAGTATTTTTTTAAATACTAATTAACTTGTTATTTTAAATCTTATTCTCAATGTTCCCTCTTTTAAATTACCACATTTACATAAAATACATATTTATAAGTGTAAAAAAATGATATAGTTATTAGCTTATACTATTTTTTCCCCTTCAAATAAATATGGCATAAAAAATTTAAAATTGGAAAAGAAATTTTCAATTTGATTATAATTCATTTAAGTAAAATAAATCTCAAATACAAAAATTTCATTTTTCTTATACTTTTTAGATACCAAAAATTCTCCAAGGAGTAAAGCCCAAACCTGGTCTACATTGTTACTTGAATATTTTGGATATGAAACTAACAAATCCTCTGTCTAAGACATTAAACCCTCGAGGAAGACCTCTCTTTGATCCTTCAAAAACATCCAGAGGTCTTGCCCTGGTCACTACAACGAAATTACCTCAAGTAAATACCAGTATATTTATGTGTGCATAAAATATTTTTTCCTGTAATTAATATATTTTAAATTATTAGAAAAGTTGTAATTTATTATATACTTACTATGCTTTTTGCAGTTGTGAATGCAAAATAAATATTTCCCTTTATTTATTTATATAAAGAACTTGTTTTTGGAGTTAAAATTATATGCATAAGTTATATCTAGAGGTAAGTTAGTTATTTTTAGAAAATCTGTGTAAAATATAGTTTTAAAATAGGACAGATTATTGTGTTGTAATGCCAAAAGCCAGTTGAAAAAATTAAAATAGTTTAAAAAAATTGTGTATTTCCAGAATAAAACAAGTATGTGTGAAAAAGTTTTTTTTAAAATGAAAATTTTTTGTATTTTTTAGTTCTTTATATGTTAATAATTTGCATGTTAACCAATGAATTTTCAATTTTAAGGATAGTTTTGACCCAAAAATCAATCAAATGCTGATTTTTATTAGAAAGTTAAAGTATATTAAGATGTGTATTTAATATACTTTAACTAATGTAATGTATTTGAAATGCTTGATCCTATTTTCTTAAGTGACAAAAAAAAATTACAAAATATTTCATCAAACATCTATATGAACTTTAATGAGAAATGATATATATAGTGCATGAAATAAAAGTTTTTTGTTTATTAAATGCATTCTTTGTATTTAAATTTTTATTTACCATCATTTGCCAGTAGATACATGTTTTTGTTTGTGTGTGGAAAAATTCTTAGTATTATATATGGAAGTGCATAAGTCAATTTCTTTTTATTATACTTTCATTGAAATATTTTTCCATTTTAGGTCAACCCTTTTCCACTGTTTTCCAAATCTGGAAAGATTCTTGTTATGGTCATTCCCTCCAACTGTCCACTTACTCTTACTGTACAAAACATCCAAGATCTTGAAGAATTCCATCGTTTCATTTTTTCGGATACACTGTGGATTGAAGATACCAAGAAGTTCTTGCCTAATGTTGCTTCATCCTCATATTATATTTCACCTGTGCATGAAGGTAAATTATTCATTTAATTTTCTCTCTAAGTTCTTCTGTTTGTTAACTAGATTTGCAAGTAAATTGCTTTCTTGAGGATATGATTTTTTTTATAAAAAATGTCATGCTAAAATAATTTGAAATTTTTACAGTTGAAATTTTTATTAATTTCTGTTATTGTGCTTCAAATTTGATAGCATTAGCCAAGTTTCATTTTTTATATCACAACCAAACTGCATTATATTATGTTTCACGTGCATATTTGATCATTCTTGGATATATGTGTTTTACATTTAGTCTTCATTTTGCTGATCAGACCTTCTGCAAAAATATATATCCAGCCTTTTTTTTTCTCCCACAAAATTTTTGTGTACGGCAAACTTTTCATTTTACTGTTTGTGAATAGATTGGTTCTTATGATCCTTGAACAGAGCTCAGTAAATGATTTACATTAAATCACAATAGTTGTCAATGAATTCCAAACTTTCCTTGAGGGAATGGACCATCATAAAGTACGAAATTTTACTAAAATTGTATATTCCTTTGATCCTACACTCAGTTATATGTAATATAAATTACTAATCCACAGTTGGCTATTTTTTGCAAAAATAGTTTTTAGAAGATAATTCTTTGTATTAAAGGTGTTTCAAAAGTAAAAGGATACTTCAAATATTTTTAATTTATTCTAATAAATGAATTACTGTCATCAAAATTGAATCTCTCTTATTGACAATAAATTGATCATGTTGCTGCAGACTTGCATCTGAGTGTTTATTTGATTGTCCAATTTCAGTCTTCTTTTTATATTCTAAAACCTGAAAATAAATTGGTTAAATAAAATGTTACTTCACAGATATTTTTTCAATGATTTATCCATAAACTTAAACTATAAAGTACTATATTTAAAAATGTTTCAGAATTTTCAATATTGTTATTAATGCCTCTGAATATTATTAATAAACTCATTAATACAGTTTTCATGAAGTTATAAATGAAATATTACTTTTTGATGTATGTGTGAAACATGCATATGTTGTAATTTGATTTCTTGTTAATGTGAATTTATGATTATTTATTTTTGCAGATCAGATTGATTGGGATTTTATTTATGCAACCAGATGTCATCCCTATAATAATCAAAAATTAGAAAGTAAAGAAACAATTGCCAGAACAACTTTTGATGCACACAAATTCACGGATTCTGTTTTGATGAGGTCATACAAAGTCGATTCATGGAAAATGGAACCCCCAACTTTCCACCAGGCTGTAAAAATTTGCTATGATTTGAAGCCAAATAGTGCATTTGAATGCAGTTCAAAATATATAACTTTTCAAGAGTATTATTTAGAAAAATATGGTGTCATTATTCAAAATTTAGAACAGCCCTTAATCGAAACTGTTCAGATGGGCACCTTGCATATGTGGAAGCCTATATATGTATCGGTTAAAGAAACATTTGATGACAAATCTATTTTGAGTAAAACCAAGCAGAAGCGTAAGAATTATCGAGAATATTTAGTACCAGAATTAACAATTATACATCCTTTTCCATCTAGTTTCTTTTTCAAAGTAATGTGCCTGCCAACTATTTTGTTTCGGCTTAATGGTCTTCTCCTTGCAGAAGAAATACGCAAATCTGTAGTCCTAGAAGCACATGTTGGAACAGCATATTTACCACATAATACTTCATGGACACCTTTCCATTTAGAGACCAGTGACAAAGAATTAACTGAATATCTTTTTAAAATTGGTGAATTGAAGGAAAAGCCCAAGAATGAAATTATATCTAGAGATATTAAAAAAAATATTGAAAGCAATGAAATAATCAGTTTTGAAGTGAAAATTGACTTAAAAACCCATATTGGACCTAGTCCCAGTTTGATACTTCAAGCTTTGACTTCAAAAAGCTCTGGAGATGAATTTGATCTCGAACGTTTGGAAATTATTGGAGATTCTTTTCTAAAATATGCCATGTCTGTCAAATTGTATATCAAATATTCAAACTACGATGAAGGAAAATTAACAAGGCTTCGTAGTAGATTAATTCAAAATCTTCATTTGTACCAAAAGGCTAAAAAGAAACATCTTGGTGAATATCTAATTACAACTTCTTTTATTTGCAGTAAAACATGGCTTCCACCATGCTATGTAATAGAAGATCATGTAGATGAGAATAATGTAAATAAAAAAATGAAGAAAACGCGAAAGAAAGATGAAGAAATGGATATTGAAGAATCAAAAATTCCTTTGCATTTGTATTTCACCAAACAAGTTATTTCTGATAAATGTGTAGCTGATTCTGTTGAAGCTTTAATTGGTGTATATTTGTTGTCTTCAGGGCAACTGGGGGCTCTTAGACTCATGGCCTGGTTTGGATTGAATCCTTTTATAGAAGAGGTTACAGATATTAAATTGGGAAATTGGCCTCTTTCTCCTCCAAATCCCATCGTTAGTGAACATCCTGCTCTTGCACGTTTACATAATCTTACAAATGGATTTGACAGGTTTGAAAGAATAATTAAATATGAATTTAAAAACAAGGCTTACCTTTTGCAGGCATTAACCCATCCTTCATATTCTGATAATATTTTAACAGATTGCTATCAAAGATTAGAATTTCTTGGTGATTCAATCTTGGATTACTTGATAACACGTCAGTTGTATGAAGATCCCAGAGCCCATTCACCTGGGAAACTAACAGATCTCCGTTCTGCTTTGGTGAATAATATATACTTTGCATCTTTAGCTGTTGTACATAAGTACCATGATTTTTTAAAAATGCTATCGCCTAATTTATTTCGCTTGATGAATGATTATATCAAAATTCTTCAGGAAAGTGAAGCTTATAAATTTTTTGAGGTAAGTGTCCTTTTAAAAAAAATTATGTTTAAAAATTATTTTGATAAGTTTGTTTCAGTTATAGATTTTAATTTGTATTCTGAAATTTTCTCTATCAGCATATTTGGTCTGAAAGATAACTCCATAGTAGGGTAATTATGGAGTTATCTTTCAGAACAGAAAACTACTCCTGTCATTGAAATATATCTTTCAGACTGTAACTATTCCTGTTCATTGAAATTTTTTTACAGAAATTATTTGCAATTTGCTGGGGGGGGGGGGCCAGTAAACTAGAAAGCTGCTAGTCTAATTAAAATATATATATACTGTGGATGTATTTATGTATATGCAACTTAAGTCTGTGGATATATGATGTACATTCTTCCAATTTATGAAATTAAGTCTTTTCATTGCAATGGAATGAAAAAAAGAGAAATAACTTGTTGGAATAAGCTCAACTAATAGTTTGTCTTGTGAATCGGTAAATCACCTTCTGTATTATTTTGTTACCTCCTAGAAGGCTTATCTTTTGATAAGTACAGGTATCATGGAGCCTGAGGTACCCTAATAATCTTTTTCTTTCTCATGGAGCTTATTTTCTTCATAAGTGGCATGCCTCTGTGATACCTTGATTCCCAGCTATTTTTGACCCTTCCTTTTGACAACCAATTTTTATCTTTCCACATTTTCTTTCTCTATCATTTAAATGACATATACTCAAGGTTTCAAGCAGTATATAAATCGTATGTTATTGCTATAAGCTTTAACTCTCACTCATGATTTTGTATTCATTAAATTTTATGATTGTTACTTTTACTATGTTGTCACAAGTAGTCTTTTTTTTTAAAAAAAAGTCTAAATTTGATATATATTTTTAAATTGCAACATGATTTACAAATCATGCATTTTACCTTTCGTGTCTTAGAAGTTAATTCTAAAGCTCACACTGATATTTAAAAGTAATGAAGACCAGATTACTTCTTTTTATTAAATTTTCAAATTGTTTAGTTATTTTAAGCCATGGTATCTAGTGGTTCATATTCATGAGTTCTTGTCCAGCTTTGTTTTGTTTGTGTCGTGAGTTCCTGTCCTCGTACAATTGAAGACCCTTGTGTAGAAGAGCTGATATGTGTTAATTCTGTGGAGACTCAAAGTTCTTTTGTCGGGATAATGTAGAAGTTAAGAGACTAGGAGGCAGCTCAAGTGTCATCTATGTCTCTTAACTGTGGTTCAGAATTATTTGATCATCAATATTTGCCTTAGTGTGGCATTGATAAATAATCCTTCTCTTTTTCTTTAAAAAATTTCATGTTTACATAATTTCATATCTTCTATTTATTATCTATAAAATATTTCTGTTTACAATAATAAAATGTCTAACTCATTTTTATACCTTCAACATTACAAATTACATATATCCTATATAAACCTCTCAAAGTTAAAAATATCTAAAAAAAATTTAAGAAGTGGATTAATTTTTTCTTAAGATAATAGCTTAAATTGGCCAATATTTACTGTAGATGTGATAATAATTTGCAGAATATTGTTATGATTTCTCTAACAATATGCAACAAACCCATTTTTTTCATTTGTCACAAAATGAAATAATTTTCTATTAAAAAATTGATTGCTGATCAAAAATCTAGTCAGCAAAAACATATTTAAAATATATTACTCTACCATAACGATGAGTCATGTTCAAACTTTAAACTTAGCCTGTACTCAAGTTAAGGGGACAAACCTTAGATATATTTTATGCACATTGCTCGATTTTAAGTTGGATCCTTGCAAACTTTTTAGGAAAAAATTGTTATGAAAAATCATTCACTACTTCATACAGATTCAGAAGTTTGTTCTAAAAAATGATGATATTGATATCAGTAGTTAGTAGTGCAATTCTGTTTAGAAAAGAAAGAGGAAATATTATTTCTTATCAACTATTTAAAATGGGTTACATGAGTAATACTATTTTCATACTTCTATTCAAAACATTACAACGAAGGAATATGGTGTCAACAACTTATACAATTAAAGTACAGTTTATATTTGGATAGTTTTCAACATTTTTGCTATGTCCTTGAGAAAGCTCATTCTTATTATGTGTTTGGAATTGATATGTCAGGAGAGGGCCTGCAATCTCTATACTACTATGTACACCTCATCAAGGCAGCTAAACTTTTTAGGGTTGGGAAGTAGAAAACATATTGATGGAGGAAATGTGATGCTGGTCTCTGCATATTGGGCTATTAAGAAGTGGTGAATGCATGTGAAATAGTGATACGCTCAAACTGGAATGTACAATCCATTAAAAAAAGAATTTGTTAACATTTACTGAAAATGTGTAATGTATGTATGGAACAAAGTTTCCTAATATTACCACTTCTCCAGTTTATAAAGTAATATTGATTTAATTCAAATACTTAGTATGGACGTTAAGAATATATTTTTTCATTGTATCATAAATTAGCATAACTCAAGATGAATCAGAAAATGGAGATTCAAAATCATGAATTTACAGATAACAATCAGGATGAAAATGACGAATTATCGTTTGAGAGTACAGATGAAGGTAAAACAATACTTGGGAAACAAACCCAGGAAGATGAAAATAAAAATTTAAAATCTGAGGTGAATGCAGAAGTATCAAATGAAAGTGATTGGGTTGAAAAAATCATCAACTTTTTTATTATTACTGTGACAAATCTATAATATTTCCCGGAAAAATCCAACTGCACATCGTATGTTACTAAGTCAAGCAACACAAGAACAGCACACGAAACATTATCCATTTTATCCAAGGTCCAAAGAATTTAGCAAAATAATTTTACAGTCCCCTAGAAACTTTTAACCAATTTTTTACTCCTCAGATGCTTGAAAAACTTGTTTCGCATACAAATTCTGAAATTAGAAGACAAAAATATCTGTATGCTGAACAAAAATATTCAGTATTAGAAACCTGTATTGATGAAATTAAAGTATTATTTGGAATACTTATTCTGTCAGTGGCTATGAGAAATAAACATTTAGCCTCAAGTGAATTATTTGGTACAACTTTATGCGATCAGCGGTACAAAGCTGGAATGAGTGAAATTAGATTCCTTTTTTTACTGAATTGTTTACGTTTTGATGCAAAAGAAACTGGAGATGAAAGAAAAGAAAATGATAAATTTGCACCTGAGAGTTTTAGGATGCATTTATCAGGAAATGTACAGATTCTTATAAACCAGGATCGTATGTTACTATTGATGAACAGTTATTAGCTTTTCAAGGAAGGTGTCCTTTTAGAATATACATACCAAATAAGCCTGTTAAATATGGAATTAAAATAGTAATGATGTGTGATGTAGGAACAAACTATATGGTTAACGCAATACTGTATTTGGATTCTCTACTTTGACCTAAGGTATTCCTCTTGCATTGTACTTTGTCGAAGAATTAATAAAGAGCATTCTAAGAACTAATAGAAATATTACATTGGATATTCGGTTTACTTCAATACCCTTAGCTGAAAAACTTTTGATGAAGCCAATGAACTTAACAATCATAAGAACTCTTAGGAAAAAAAGAGAAATTCCTACAGTTACATTCTCGAACTGTTGGAACTTCAATGTATTGTTTTGACCAAGCCAAAACTCTTTCTATCATATAAAAGAAAACCAAATAAGCATGTTATTCTTCTGTCTGTATTCCATGAAAAACCAGAAGTTAATCAAGACAGCAAAAAACTGGAAATTATAGAGAATTTTATAACTCAACAAAAGGGACCGTAGACACTGATCAATTGTGTAGGTCAGATGTGTAACAACATATCATGTAATAGAAAAACATCTTGGTGGCCTCTTTGTATATTTTATGGTATGATTAATATAAGATTAGTTAATGCACATGTTCTACGTGTATGTAATATGGCTTAATATCTATAAAAGTTTTATCAAGAAAAACTTTCGCTATAAAATTTAGTGAAAATCTCCTTGCACTCTGGATGAAGAAACATCTAAACATACAAACTTTGCCTCGATCAACAAGGATAATTATATGTGAAGTTTTAAACCTGGAGAAGGACATTCAATCTTCAGAATAATCTCAATGTTTAAAAAAGAAAATTTGTGCATTTTGCCCTTATAATTTGTGCAGAATGACACACAAATTTTGTCTAAAGTATTCTACAGCTATGTGCGGTGAATATCATGCAGACATGTAAAGATTGCTTTGAAAATAAATAAAGCATTAATTTTCAATTATTTCAAGATCCAGAATTATGAAATCATTTACATGTGGTTTTTTTTTTTTAACTTTTAAGTTGTGTTTTAAACAGATTGAAATTCTCTTCATCTAGGAGATTAATGGGTACCGTTCCCGTAAGTTTTTCAAAGGGTAGCATTCTAGGGTTAAAATCTAGCCAC
>BMAW01022454.1:0-40893 GCA_019974015.1 Nephila pilipes
CGGTAGCCTTTAGGATTTCAGTTACACGTATTGCTCTTCATTTTAAAAGAAAATTGCAATTTTTAATAATAATAAATGTATAAACAAGTTAAAGATATAGGACAAGAGAGGCAGGTACAAAAAGTGATTGTTTGGCTAATATTTATTTACATTATAATTATATTGAGATAATAGTTTTAGTAATTAACTTATATATATATACCATATATATATATATATATATATATATATATTATTGTGTGTGTGTGTGTGTGTATTATTGTGTGTGTGTGTGTGTGTGTGTGTGTGTGTGTGTGTGTGTGTGTTATTGTGTGTGTGGCCGTGTGTGTGTGTGTGTGTGTGTACGTGTGTGTGTGTGTGTGTGTGTGTGTGTATTGATGATTTTAAAATCTTTCATAATGATAATAATAAAGATGTTAAGCCATTTTCATCTTTTTATTCAGAGTATTTAAAAAATTACTCTCTGGCTGTGGTAGCATAATGGTCAACGTCGCGGACACTTGGTCTGCGGTTTTCGTCGAGTCGTGGGTTCGAACCTTGATGCCACTAAAGTCCTTCCGTGTAGACAGAGCAGATGCTCGTTAATTCTGACGAAGTTCAAAGTTTGCTCATTAGCTAAGTGTGGAAGTTAGGAAAGGGAGGGAGTGTCATTCTCGCCATTTGATCGAAGTTCAAAAGAAAACGAGGTCCATCACCAATAGATCTCGTTTTACTTCCAGTGCACCTTTTTTCCAAAGAACTAAAATTGCTGCAAACTAAAAATAATACTAATGAATCTGAATTTTTTTGTATTTATTTAAAATTAGAAGGTATTAAAATTTATGGTAATATTTATGATGAGAGGGAAAATATTTCAGCTTCAAGATTTGTAAGTTCTGTCTCGGACAAGTTCTGTAAGTATTAGCATTTTCAGAAACATTATTAAAAATTATATTTTACGTAACATTAAATTCGTGAATAATATACATGATAGTTTAAAAAAACCTAGATAATTGGGACAAACTTTATCAACAAGTTTATTATCCTTTGAGTTTAAATCAAGCGTAATTTAAAATATAATAATTATACGATAATGTAAAAATGTTTTTTTTATATTAGTTTATAGATTAGTAGTTTTTTTTTTTAATTTAATTATTCATTTGATTTTGCATGTAGTACTCACTACCCACTCCTACTTTTGAATTTCCACCTGTTATAATTTGGTAGGGGGTCCGCCTTTACTTGTATGGTCTATTAAGTTCTTCATCCCGTGTAAATTTTTGCTTTTGTTCTTTTTACAAATAATTTTATTTCTTCTTTGATTATGAAATTTATCTTGTATTTATCTCTGTATTTTGCTCTTCTTCACTCACACTATAATTCCGGATGGGCCTTGGTCTTCCTCAAAATTCCATTCAATGCCGCCCTGTTCTTGGCTAAGGATTTCCAATTTGTCACCTTAATAGTTTTCAAATCTTTTTCCTGGTAGTTAATTCTCCAAAATGTTTGTCTTCCTCTTTTTCGGGTACTAAATGGTTTAGCCTAGATGATTTTTATGAGGTTCGATTGTAATCAATCTTATTAAGTGTTCTGCCAGTTTAATCTTCTATATTGCTATAAATTTAATAATATCTGGCATCTTAAAATGTTTGCGAATTTCCGAATTGATTCTTCTTCTAAAATGATTATCACATTTAGTTCCTCCAAATAAGCTTCTTAAAATTTCTCTTTCAAATATAACAAGAGTTCTCCTTATCTTTCTCAATCATTGTCCATGTTTCAACTGCGTATGTGCATGAGTATTTTATTCCATTTTTTTTTTTCTTCTGTTTCGAAATTTTTGGTTCTCACCTATTTTATGCAATATTTTTTTCTGTATGGGATGAGTTAAACTTGTAAAACTAGATTAAACGTGTTTACAAACTGTCTTAAGACATTTACAGAATTAAATGTGTTATAATTCTTTTTTTTTTTCTACTTATATCTGGTTTGTACATCTTTATATTGTTTTTAATTTACTTTTCTTGCTTTTATAAGTATAGATAAATATAAGTTTAGATTTACTTTTTCTACTTTATAAGTAACGATAATTTTTTTTAATTTTTTATAAGTTTTGCAGTGTTTTATTTATTTTTTTTTTTCATTTGTGTGTATAACAGATATACAAAAATAAATTATGTTTTTTTATTTTAGTTCTCTCTCTTCTAAAAAGCTTCCTTAGCTATTGTTTTAACTGTTAGTTATATTTTATTATTGATTTACCTCTAACATTTTATCTAGCTACCCGGAAGACAGTTTTTAAGCGAGAGTAAAACGGAATGGCAAAATCGGCGATTATCACCCTGAATCATACACGGGTAACTTGAAGGAAAAAGACGGAAAGCTTGAAAGTCTCATAGTATATGGATGATGAAATACAAAGAATCAGGAAAGTCTTCAAAATCTTAACAAGAATAAACTGATATTGTATCGTACTGTAACTTCTGACTGTCTAATAAGTATCCTCCACCTCCAAAAAAGCTCGTCTGTTAAATTGATCGAAAATATCACATCCTATATTCAGTACAAGATGAAGATTAAACAATTTTAAAAGGTTTATAAAATTCTAATTCATAAAACCCCAAAATGTCCAGAAAAGAAAATATTTTTATTTAAGTAGATCATTAAAGTGACGATTATGTTTTCTATTTAAAGCAGAGCAAATACCAAAATTGCAGAAACATTACTATTCTCTTATCAAAACATTATTCATGTGTCATAAATAACACAATAATTTCTAAGACCTTCACTACTTTGTAAATTGTAAACAAAATCTTAGATAACAAAATGTATTGATTTTGAAGAGATAAAAAATTGTCTTAACCTTTACTGTTTAACGTTGTTGTTAACACTCTGAGTCGAAACGGAAACTAAAGAACTAACCTTTAAAATATAATGAAGTTCCGAATTAGATGAATTTCTTTATATTTAAAGAACGAAATAATCCTAAAGCCATATTAATACAGCATCTTAAATTCTCTTATGAGCGACGCAAAATTTTTTCTTATACAGAATAAATCTTAAACTTATAACCAGCATTATATCACTGCTTAAAGTTGTAGGCAAATGAAACTTTCCAATAAAGTGATTTGGATTAAAAGAAAAGGGACATCGATTAATGTAACAAACTGCTAAATTAATATCACATTTATCTATTAATTCCAAGTTCTTTAAGTCTGTAAAACCCAAATCACTCATTCTCTTTACAAATAGCACCACACAATTTAATAAACTTAAGAGATAGAGAGTGCCTCTGCAAAAGATCAGTTCATGAAGAGTGAAATCCGCCAGGAAGGATTCTTCCATTTGAAGAGAATGGTAATTCCTAATATTTAATTTTTGCTTAACGGAGAAAATCAAGGGGGTTTAATAAATACTGCTACAGTTTATATTAGAGATGTGAGCTAGAAAAGAGACCATTAAGAGAATTTTAGATTCTTCCAGAGGAAATAATTTTTCTTTCTGGAATCGAAGTAAATGCTTTAGGTTTAAAGAATGAAAATAAACAGCCAATTTGTGAGTTGAATGATTTAACCTTCGTTTCTAAAGGTATCACAGTGATTATCTAATACTTTCAATAAGAATGGACTTGTTAATTGTCCCTAAAATAACTGATGTTGCTCCTTCTGAGAAGATAGACATTTCTAGTTTTATCAAACCTAAGCATTTAAAATTCACTGATCCGAATTTCTTTATTCCTCAGAAGATCGATATACTCCTCGGAATGGACTATATTTCTTTGATTTTTTTAGATCGGATAGAAATAACTTGAAGAACAATTTATACATACAATAGAGAAGTATCGACGAAGGATGAGATCTACCTTTTATTTTTTTTCCTCCAAGTACTCTGAAAAATCTGATGTTAATTTCTTTTTACTTTAATAGGATTTTCTAAACTGTCTATTTCATTATGCTATCTCATATGCATTATTATTATTTTTTATTTTTTGTGTGCATATGGGAAATTGAGAAAAAGAATTCATATTTCTCTATTACTGTTTAATAATTAATTTTGCAGCAATGTTTTTTGTTTGAGTATTTATTTTCATTTTTTGTATTTTTGGTTTTCTTTAATTCCTTGATTTGTTTCACATTGTTAGTAGTTAAGCATTTGTTAATATTTGGAATTTGGTTAATTGATATCTGAATATTTATATACATAACGCTTATGACATGAGATTTAAGAATATGTGAACTCTCTTCAAATCTCAGGATAACTTTTACTTTCATGAAAAAAATATTTATTAGTAATTATACTAAAATTTGAATTACTGTTTATATTTGTTATTTCCCTTAGTAATGTACCTGTGTAGTTCCTTGTTTCATTGCTCGATTGCACTTAAAGTATAATTTAAATTTACCTTTGAATACAGTTTGGTTGATGTAATGTATTTTATTTTAGTGTTTTTGTACTTGAAGTATTATTAGAATATTTCGACGTCGGGAGGAAGATTCCGTACTTGAATTCATTGGCTACGGCGATCCTCTGGTTGCCAACTAATTTGGCAATAATTGAATTAGTGTAACCTTGGTTGCGACCAAATTCTGCAACTGGCTTAAGATAGTTTTGCTTAGTTAAATTGCTTTTACTGGTAAAACTTTCCCGAATAGAAAAGTGTTACACAAAAAAATTGGTTTGTAACCAAAATTTCAAAGCATCAAAGATACAAAAAAATGAACAAATTTAAGTAAATTACAAATGAAAACTAACATATCTTATAAGTACAAAATAAAATATATATCAATTATTAATCAGGATATTAAAAAATTTACATATGCTTAATAAATAATATAAGCAAAACACGAAGAGATCGTCAAACGAAGCCGGGAATTAAAAGCAGAAATAGAGAGAAGAGCCATTTCTTAGAGAAACAGAGTACATATGCAAGGTCGTATGTAAGCTCAAATGAAAATTTAAACTTAAAACGAAAATATTAAACGAAAAAATATGACAGGGGTGGGGATATTTAAAAATAAACAAAAATTTAAAAACAAAAAATTTAATTGGATTTTATAATTACATTATTTTAAATAATTTGTTATAAAATTCAAAAGATAATAAACTTGCTGTCAAAGTTCAAGAAATTTATCAAGGGTTTTGTAAATACGATGTATGTTAATCACGAATGTAATGTACGCAAAATATAATTATAAATAACGTTTCTTAAGATACTATGACTTACTAGTCCATAGTGGTTCCTTGCGAATCTTAAATCTAAGTTTATTTTTTATCGCATTTATTACTACAAAGTTTTTTTAATCTTATTATTTTAAAAATATCTAAGAGTTCTTTAATATTACTCTTAATTTGCAAAAATTTTAAATACTATGGATTAAAATGGTAAAACATCTTTTTTATTATTATTATTATTTCGAAAGAATAAAAAACATCAGTATATATTTAAATACCTTAAAACTCTTTTATCATTAACATTTTCCTCGTAGAAATGTAAATATATATTGACTGCGTGATTACTAGAGTCCCAACTTGAGTTATACTTTAATCTATTTATATATCTTATTATTAAAAAATGCTTAATTTTCTTTTAAGAATAACATATCTAAGTTTTTTTTTTCCAATACAATAACATTATTAATTTTAAATTTCTTATAAACCCTTTTTAGAACTTTAACAAGATCCTTTATGCCAATATAATTAAAAAGATCTTCAAAATCATAGTTACAAATAGCATAAATCTGTTCATTATTAATATATTTGACTATATCATTACCATTTTAAGAATGGCAGTACTTTTTAATTTATCTATAATATTTTGTAAATTGTTTTGTAATTTTTAGCTAGTAAAATTTTATAGTCTTTACTGCATTCAATCCATATTAATAACTATTCTAAGTTTATTAAGAGTTTCATGAAATTTCGGTAATAAGAAAATGAGATAACTTATCATTATTAATATAAACACCAATTTTTTATACCTTGCTATAATTCTATTAGAAATTTATTTCTGACTATTGATCACTACTTTAAAAGAATTATTATTCTCAAGATGCTTATTAGTTAAATTAATGCATAGTTTTTCACAAATGATAGAATAATTATTATGTATCTAGTCTACATAACCTATATATATATATACAAAAAGAGAGGGAGGAGAAAAATTCAAAAAGAGAACTAAAAATGAAGCTTTCCACCAAAGATATTTTATTTTCCCTTTATTTTCATGAAATTTCAGTTTTTAATTTTATTTTCATAATAACGTTAATATATTCTGTAATTAGATGCATTTAATGGGTACACTATTTCTGTGTTTCTTAGGAAACAGGAATTTAAGACATTAAAAATTCATACGTATTTTGCCTGTATCTATGAATAAAAAGTGTGTATAAGTAAAAGTACGAACGAAATATATGTAAACCCTTTCTTAAATTTAAAAAATAACTATAATAGAACTCATTTTTAAGTTCTTGAATCCTTTATAGACATATAATAAAAGCAAAAAAATTATTTTGCATTCCTTTTTACAATGAAACGTGTAGCTGTCATTCGTGACGAATTGATAACATGCGAAGTGAGGAATGGTCTTGTTAAGTTTCTCAGCAGGAATCCAAGCACGTTAAGTACACGTAGGCTTGACAGAAACATGAGAAATAGTACTATTTGCTTAAAAAATTTAACTCATAAGTATTCCGTTCAGAAATCAAGCGATTTAATATCATGTTACCAGTGCAAAGTTGGAGTAAAACAAGTTTTCAACTTGAGTCTCATGCTGTGACGATATTCTATGTATTAAGAAATCTCTCTTGAAGGTTGTTTATCATTGAAACTGATTCTTTTCTTTTCAAAATGAAATTGAAGTCACATATCATTTACTGAATTTACATGTTTGGTAAATATCGTACCTTTTCAAAATTCATATATTATACGAATTTCGCGTTTTCATTGCGCTTAAATAAATCACGCTAATTTACAAAGTTAAATGGTAAAGAGTTTTGAAATATATTAATGTTGTTATTTTAATAACCTATGTCTTTCTGATGTTGGAATGATTGCTGACTAAACACTTGAGCATTATATATATACATATACAATTAAAGTGTAATTTTACAAAGTAGTGTGTGCACAGAAATGCATTCTAAAGTATATCAAATCAAAGTTAACTCTTTTTTTTTCTTTTACATGTTCACTGAATACATAGAAAATATCTAAATCAGTTTGTGTGTGTGTTTGACAACAAGTAAGATTTTAAAAAGGATTTTTTTAACCTTGTTTTTTCTAAAATAATCAAAAAATTAATTAAAGTATCTTTCTTCAGTGCAAAATTCACATATAGGCTCAATTTTTTTAAATAAATATTTATTATGAGTTTAATAACTGTTTCTTAAATTGGAAAAAAAAATCAAAATTCTTAAAAAGCAGAAGAATGTTAAAAATAATATTTTTAAATATGACAAATATTTATTATTATATTTTGTAACTTTTAAATAAAAAATTGTATTAACTTTTAAATAAAAATTTGAATAAATGTTTTTGAAAAAAGTTTATGCTCCGTGACTAGTATTAAAAACTTTTAATCGACTTTTAAATAAAAATCTCACCATTAATCATTATAACATGAGGATAATAATAATATACCTGACATTCGTGTTTTTTAAATAATTGGACATATTTTTAACTTTTAAAACAATGCTTTAGTTATAAAAAATTTTGCTGAATCAATTATTCAAATAAAATAATAATAATAATATTTACATCACAAATTCTAAACACTCAAAATCAATATTATCACACTACAGAGATGTTAACTTCTTTTAAATTGTTTTAATACTTCCTGCGTATTACAGATAATTTATATTACGTTCTAGATACAAGATTTAACAATGATGTCAACATCAAGATTTTCATTTAAGGAGTCAAGCAATATTTGATACAAATTATAAGTCATTGAACAATAGAACAAAACGTTAGAATAAGAACAATCAACTGTGATTAAAGTATTAAGGAAGTTCCTGGGCATGTATTAAAAAAGACTTCAGAAACCGCATTACTAAGACTAATTCGATAATTATAATTTCTCTTCGGTGGGAATTTCGAAGAAAACAAAGAAAGGAGTATACAGTCATGAAGTGTGTTTCTCAAAATTAATTAACTATATCACGATTTTCGTTACCAATATCTTACATATATTCATTTTAAAGAAAAATTGCTTGATATGTTAAATGTTTACGTTCCTTCCTTGGAAGCTTAGGAAATACCAAAGAAATTAACAATAACTACTAAATAAATTATTTAGCTCACCCAAATTAAAAACTTTTTAAATAACGAATCTTACTCGGTATTTTAATTTCTTTTACTATTACACTTTATAGGTAGTGTGTAGTAAATGTTTTTCATACTCTGCACACATTGCGCAGTAGTACAATAATAAATGTTAATGAGTATTAACTTTGTTTTTCTTTTAATGTTCCAAAAAGATTACGGTAAATGTCTAGTAGTTTAACAAAAGGAAACAAATCTGAAGCGGTAACAATCACTGAGATTAAAGTATTAAGTAAATTGAGCAATCAACGTGATTCAAGTATTAAGTATTTTAATGGCATCTGTTGGCCACAGAGATTCATAAAACATATTGTCGTTTATTTGTTTGGGAAAAAATTGTAAAATAGTTAAAAAGAAAGAAATGGATATGATTCGAAAATGAACAATATTCATTATTTTATGTCAGAACACGTAGCGATTAGTTAAATATTATTTAAATAACTCTATATTTTAATCAAATTAATTATAATTAGAAATAAAACTAAAATCTCGAGAGAAAAAACAAAAAACAAAGGTAATTCATTTAAGCAATGTAAAATAATTCTCAAAAGAGAAATTAAAAACTGCATAAATATAAAATGGAATAAAGCGCCTTTTTATCTTCCTGTTTCTTGATGTTTTTTTTTTCGGAAATGTACCATATTTTATCATCTCGATCAGGCAAAAAAAGGAGATCCTGTTCATTTAAATTTGTTTATGCATTCAAAAAAAACAGCTACGACGCTAATTTCTTTCGAAACTGGTAAGGTAACATTCTCAAATGGCGGCTTTTAACCTTTACGAATCTTCGATATCGAGTTTCCGGGAAAGCTTTCAATAAAATCTTATTGAATTAGGGGACTTTCCTTGACGTTTACGATTTTCGAATTGCGCAGGTGTGGGAGTATCAATGGACAATGTTTACTGTTTGTTTAAGGATAAAATGTTGTTACTGGGAATGATTAGAAAAAAACAAAGGATGTTATTTTAACTATGCAGTATCCTTGAGTTGTTTTTCATATCTATTGAATAAAATTGATTTTAAGAGTTAAAAATGTAATTTTCTCAAACGTAGGAAATGACATATTGTTTCCAAAAATAATGTGTTTCATTTAATTTTTATTGCAAAAATCTTTGTCGCTCTTCATAAATATTAGATAATATTGATATCGAAGTAAAAGGTATTACATAGATATTTTTTTTTTATTTATTTTGGCATTAATTAAAAGGAGCGAAAATTGATTAAAATAAACGTTTAATTAAGTCAAAGAATTAAGTTTACTCAAAAAGTCTCATTTATTGCTATCATTTTAAATGATTGCAAGTTTTTCAGGTTTTAACTAAAATATATTTTAATCAACGCTTGCATGTTATTTTTTAGGTTTTTGCTCTTATTTAATGTTGATGCTAATTTCTTTTGAAATTACTTAAAAAATTTTAATACCAAAGCAGTTGGAAGTGGGAGAGATTTAAGCAGAAAATTAAATTAAAATTATCTTAAAACGTAATATTCAAACTACGATTCGTCACAATAAATACCTTACTCGTTTTTACTTCACGTAATTTTGAAATAGATATATCATCTTCCAAAACAGAGAAATTTAAAGTAAACAGAACCAGTTTTTGAGATATAACGGAATATTGAATAATTGAGTAGTAAATATTTGTATCATTCTTTTTGAGATGCAAGATACTAGTTTTGAACTAATGAATAAAAATGTTAAATGATGCAAAATGAATTGACTCTCATATAAAATCACACATACAAACACATTAAATTTCAGAGCGATCATCGTATAACTATATTTACATTAAAGCTTTGAATTAAATAAACTTGTTGCAATTGTGATTTCTTTTAAATTTCAAAACAAAATCCAGTAAAATGCATTGGACTTCTTAAATATTTTTAAATGAGTAATTATGAAAATGTGATGTTTTTTTAAATTAATATTTACATATAAATTTATATATAATTTTATATAAATCACTCTTTATTAATTTCAAGAAATCTATTAAATATCTATGTTAAATTACATGTTAATATGATAAATTGATTACAGTATATTTTTTGCATTATTATATAAAATGATTTTGAGCAGTGGAATTTATGACGAATGTGAAAGACATTTCCCTATTTTCTTTCACATTTCTTATGGAATCATCATAATTAATGGGAAAGGACTTCCAATATTTTAGGCCATGTTAACCGTGTGATTATGATTGCGAGTGCATGACCAGCATTGTTTTCATCGAGTCCTGGGTTTCAGTCCTGGCGACACTAAAGTACCATAATGTAGCTGGGCTTAGTTGCACATTAAATCTGTCAAGGGTCGCTATCTTCATGTTGGGATGGAGTGGCATTTTGGAGACTGGGTTACCAGTTCAGGAGTCGTTCTCGTCACTTGACCTTAGTTCAAATTATGAGGTGCATTGTCAATAGCTTTCGTGTTGCAATTAAGTGCAACGTTAACAAACAATCAATCAAAACTACGTTTTCTAAGGATTTATTGCCTATATTTTAAAGAGAAAATGTACCAGAATTCAAGGAAACCTACTTCCTATTTCTATTTTTAATTATTTTATCTAGTTTAAAGATTTTTTTGGCTCACAAAAGGGTGATCAACAGTGAAATTTAAATTAAATGCCCAAATGATAAGTATGCATTGTTAGATTAACTGAAAATCATGAAAAGAATGAATGTAAAAGGGAATTTTTGTGAATAATTTTGTAGGAAAAGTTTACTTTTAAAAGTATGGTTTTTTTTCCTTCTGTTGTGCCAGATACAGAAATTTGTATATTTCAATAAATTTTAAGCAAATTATCTTTAAAAGAGCTCGATAATTTTTAAATTCAGGTTTTGCTTAGAGTTAAATGTTTAAACTAAATATATAAATTCTTTAAAAAGAACTGAAACATTTTTCAATGTCACAGCCTCTGTTTTTTTTTTTTTTTTTTTTTTCAAAACTATTTATTTCAAAAGAATATATTTTTCACTTTTAATTTATTTATATCATTTCAACTCTCAACTAGGTTGTCAAAAAAATTCAAAAAATATCAACACCTCCTTTACTTACTTTATTGTGGTCTTCCCTCCTTTCTTTATTAGAACTTTCCTTGTTTATTTTCATTTCTTTAAAATCAATTACAGTTTTTCCCATTCTTTCTTTTCCATTGTCCATTTCATTTCCTTATTATTATTACTTCTGCTTTTATATGTATTTCATTTGTTAACTTTTAAATTATTTAACTGCTTTTGTAGAATATATATTTCCTGCTTACTTTTTTCATTGAATGTAAAAAGAGACAAACGAATTTTAATTGTAATCTTTGTGGTACAGTTTGCGACTGACGAGAAATTTCAAAAAGTAAAACATCACAAATGAACCAAAAAAAATTATGAATTAACGCAAGAGGTAAACTGCATCATAAATATCCTTTCACAATTGCCCCATGAAGGTTTTAGAATGTACTAAATATTCAATTTACTTAATAACTTTCCATCGAGACCGTTTTCCTTTTTTAAGTCATGAATACCATCTTTTGATTCATGCTGAATGTAATAAAGTTATAATTATTTCTATGTTACATAAATCTAGATTTATAAGACGATCATTATCTTTGTCCTTTCGAAGAACGATACATTTCAATCTTTTTTATAGTAGTATTTTACTGAATAGTTTTATCCTTCGCGGGCAAATGATTGATTCAGAGTAACTTGACGTCCTTCTCCCATGTCATGACGCAACTGTGCAATCTTGATTCACGGTAAAATGGGACGCACACTTGCGCACAAAAAAGCATACCTATTACCTTAAATCGCTACCCCATCAATAAAAACACAAACTACAAATCGGACAAAGAACGAAACTGCTGTTTCTGTAATATTCTTTTTAGTGGGAAACGAATCAAAAAATTATAAACGCTTTCTAAAACGTTCCGCAAATTGCGCAAAACATTCACATCCTTTTAGGTCATCTTCATTATCATAAACTGTATCATTACTGCTCTAGTGCAAACAGACTTTCGTGAGGACTGTTCATTTGCAAAATTCAACGAGAAGAGATTTTGGTGCTCTGTATGCTTAGACCGTAACTTCTTTTGTCTCTCGTCGTAGAAAAGCAAAGTTGGCAATTGAGTATTGTTTCCATTCCCTCTCATTATTTGCACCCAGACTTCTTTTTTATTGGTCCTCTTTTCTTTCTTTGGAAAACAACAGCCATAGAAGAAGTCTGTATTGTTGCGATATTCAGATAAGCTCTTTTTATTAGTGTGAACTTATTATACATGAATTAGTTTCGATTACAATCAGGAGCAAAACAAAAGTTTGATTAAAAAGCTTTTTATTTGCATTATGTAAAGATTAAGAATTTTTTTAATGGTATAATAAACTTTGCCCATTGTGCGATCCTTTTTGATCTTTCATTTTCAAAACAATTCCCTAATTCTATCTTTGTTTTTAGGAGTTGACATTAAAAATGTGAAACTAACAAGGTTTATGGTACAATTTTCGTTTCTTTTTCTTTTTTTATACTAAGTGAAAATATCATTCTTGTTAATTTAAGAAAAGGATTATCTTAATGCTTCTTCTACTGAGTATAAATAATAACTATATTGAATAACTAGGATTTTAAAAACATATTTATTTTCTTAAGAATAATGGGATACCTAAATTTGCAAAAAATCGAATCAAGGAAATAAATTTTTATAACTTAATATTGGTTTGCCACAGTTTAAGTAACTTTTAGTATTTTATATATGTTTTTATTTTGTTAATTTATTTTTTAAATTTATATTACATTTTTTCTCGTCGGTTAAGTCTGTCATTTATTCAGATAATTAGTATTTTAGGTGATTAAAACTTCAAAGTTGAAGTTACAAAAATGACGAAGTTCCATAATTTAAATTTAACAGTTAGTTTAATCTCTTATCGCTACCTATATTAAAATGGAAATATATCTTAAGAAGTTACAAATATGTCCTTTTTAAAATCTAATTTTAAATTTTGTCCGTTAATTTCTGGTATAAACTTCTATGAAAATCGGTATGAATACTACCTTTAACTAATGAAAATTTTGAGAAGCAAGTATCCGTAACTGTATCCAATAGTAAACATCAAAACTTTTTTATGAATGGAATATATACACAAGAAAATTTTGACTTATTAATTTAATAATCCAAGAAAGCATTTATTCGAAAGAATAAAAGAAAAGTACTTTCCAAACTGACCGTTTACAGAAAAAGTATGGTTATAAAATTAAAACCACTCAAAAATGATATTTTTAAAAATAGTAATATATTATTTCTACATGCATATAGCAATGATATATTATTTCTAGAATGAGCACAAAAATATACTTTGTATACAAATACATATCTTATAGTAACACTGAAGATCGCTTTTTACTAATGCTTGGATATGCTTTCACAGCAGTAACTAACAAATATATATATCTCAGTATCAATCGGAGAGTTAATGTTATCATGAATGAAAAATGTTATCATGAATGATTAACATTATCTTAAAGATTTTTCAGTATTATTCTAACTTTACTTTTCCTTGACACATTTCGCAATCATACCTCTCTCTCTATAATCGCTTGTTTTTCCTCCCATTAAAAAACCAACAGAACATCAATTTAAATTAAATAAAAATTACTGCTGTTTTCTAAGATTTCATCAACTCTCTATATAGAAAAAACAGTAATGTCGATATTCTTCCACATTACTAAGTGCAAAGAATTTCCATAAGGTAACTCCGATAAAAGTTTATACTCTCCTAATTTCTTCCCAAGTCCTTTTCTCTTGCACTTTTTTACTTAATCAGCCACCTTAATTATTTTTCCCTATAAAATAAGCATAAAAATTGTCAATTTATTACAACCAGAACATTAATCGTTGATATAGTGCTAAGTTATAATCGACTTTTATGGAGATGAAATTTTATGGATCGTAAAACAACCTGGCATAATGTTCAACTATTAAAAACGTAGCCTGATTGCTACGAGATATGGATATCGTGACCCAATTGGAATTATAATTCCTAAAGGAGCATTAAAAATCATGTCACTCTTTAGTCATGATGAAGCGATTATGTGAAAATGCATCAAGATCGAATTACAAGAACGAAGCGCATAATCATCGTGATTCTACGATCTCATTATATTAACAAAGTAGCTATATGTAGATCACGAATCAGCAGTTACAACTCGTATACTTTCATTTAACGGGTTTAGTAATTACGCTTTTGTGCACATTTTTATTTTGTAAAGAATCCAAGTAATCATTCAGATTATTTTGTGGGGTCTATAGTTCCATGTTTGGGAAAATTATCAGAAAATATTCACATGTACTAATTGATTAAAAGCTTTGACGTTTACTTGTAGTTTAGCCAGAAAACAAAAAGTAGAATTTTATGATGCCAAAATAATTTTATTTTAATAGAAATTGTATTTAATTTTTTATTTAATTTAGTTTTAATTATTTTTACATATTAGAAGCCATCTGAGTGTTATTTGCTATTATCCTGGTGATATTGAATTGTAGAAGTATAGAGTATAACATCTGAGGTAATATTTCTCTGGGCTAATCTCAATACGAACTCTCTTGAGGACTTTAGTTTAATTGAAGATGCTTTATTCTCCATTATTTCCCAAGACGATATTGAACGAATCTGGAGTCACAACCACAATAAATTCACGTGTAGCTTACAATGAAATTCATAGACTTGACCATGAGCTCTCTCTCACTCCCTCGTTCTTGCGCCATCTGTTACTTTAAGTCAGCATATAATTAGAATTACTATTTCCATTTTTACTACTTTGGTTACAGTTAAACTTACGGAATTATTTATTCTACTTCTTCACAAAAACAAACTTAAGGTTTTTATTCGTATACACGAAGAAATATCGTAACAAAACATAACAATCAATCCTCGAAAAGCTTGTTAAAATTGTTAGAAGTTGTATAAAAGGACGAACAGTTGCCATTTGACTACTTATTAAGACAATATAATTTACACAAGCAAATAAACAATTATACAGAGGATATTTACACATTTTTAGAACAATATCAAATTAATTTTAAATACCTTATTTCTGGATTATAAATCGTCATCATGCTTCCCAAATTAGAAATGATTGATTTGTTTCTTTACATAGGCACTGAGAAGCAAAAGGAAGGTTACTGGCAATTGACCTTGAATTATGAGTCACGGTCAAATGGCGAGGACGATATTTGAGCTGGCACCTCCCTCTTCAAATTTTCATACCATGCCAACGGGAGGACTTGGGACCTCGACCAAATTAACGTCATCAGTCTCACTACAAGTTGAGTCTTTTGGGGCATCAGGGCTCGAACCTACGATTCGACGAAAACAACGCCGGCCTTCAGCCCGGGATCATAACCACTAAGTTACTGCGGCCATTCCCATGATAGTATAACGTTTCGTAAAATTTTTAGGAATATTGTTTTCATCTTCCTCTATTTTCCAGTGTCCGTCTATCATCGAGGGGTTGCGCTCAGAAAAATATCTTTTTAGCGGATTAAATACTCAGTAATCCATAGATTAAAAGTCAGGAAAATGATGTAATGGTATCCATGCAATAACCAATGTCAGTTTTCTTTCGTTCTTTTTTTTTTCTTCTTCAAAATATGCGTAGGTAGTTAATAATGTATGAATGATGACTTTGTCCTGACGCAATTTTCCACTATGAAAGTCTTTGCAATGAAATAGATTTCTTCTGTATATTATGGACTTTAAACATTCCCTTCATAGTATGATGAGTTGATATTTTAATAATGTTTTTTCTACACTTCTTATTTTTAATTTCTAATTCTAAGAGAAATTTACGATAATCATAAAGGCTTTCTGAAACTTGTTTTGTATTCTTGTTGTAGACGTATGTTAATACCATGCTCCTTTAAATGTGTTGTTTTATTTCATTTATCTCGAGCAAAATAGTTTTCATACATTTCTCTTCTATATGACTTGTGTTAAGCCATGTGCCTCGGCAATTGCCTGCACCTGGCTTAACACAAGGCATTTAGCAGAGCAATGTGTGAAAATCTTAATGAACATTATATAGTCTTACTTTTCAATAAACCGTAAATCTTAGTTTATTTTTTTATTGTTGCTACAGATGTATGCAAAGTATTTGAAATTCATTTCTGAGTCTGTGGATTTTCTCTTGTTACTATTGACACTCCTTCCGAAACAATCGAAATAGTACATACATTTTTAGGATATTCATTTAGAACCTTATTTCCTTGTAGAAGCAATGGTTGAAGGTTTTATCCCTTTGGTTTAACAGTATTTCTTATTTAGCACTCAGTAACATTTATACCAAGCATTTCGCCATGTTTTTTTAATTATAGAATAAGAATCCTTCTCCTCAGATAATGCTAAGTACCCTTTAATCCACAGCTTGTCTACAATTGCCATTTCAATAGAAGAACAAATTTGAAAACAGCAGTTGATAATTTTAATTTCAAATAATAAAGTGTTGCTCGGATTTTTTCCCCAAAAAAATACTTGCATTTCTTAATTCGTTATCAAAAAGTTGTTCTAAAAAAGTTTAAATACCTTCTGCACATACAATCGGTATATTTGCAATAAACGCAGTCGGGAATAGAGTCCGCTTCAGTTAGTTATTAAGGAAAATGTTCCTGTTCTTAGAGATGCAACTTCTTACTTCTGAGATACAGACTAATATTGAAAATTAAAGCTCATTTCTGAGCCATATAACCACTATACAGAGAAAGTGTTTTTATATAATCATATTTTGAAAAAGGCAATACATTTTAAGATAAAAATTGATTTTTTTAACATCATTTCTATGAATTGATCCACTAATTTAGCTGGGAACAATTTCTAATTTAAATGCTTAACCATTCAAATTTCTTATATTTGGTCATTAACTTTATTTATCATCTCTAAGGTAAGTAGGCAATATATTGAAATGCCTTCAGAGAAATCATGTCAAAACCCTGAAAGTCAATAATAATAAAATATATGAATGTAGTATTTTTACCATAACTTTTCAGAGAGAAATGAATTACTATATTTAAACAAATTTTGAATAAAAAGTCTTAAAAATTCTTCAGCAATCTTAATATCTTAAGAATCCAATTTTATCTGTGAGGTCCCAGTCATGCAAAACTAAGTAGGCAATAAAAATTCAGTTTATGTAATGACAGTGCATCCTACTGATAAACGGAAAAACTTAGCGTAATACTCAAATAATGGACTGAAGGATTTCATCAGATTGTCTTCTGATTTCGAAAATTTTTGTCATTTTTAATCGTGATTTCTATTGTCTTGATCTGATGTTTACGTATAGCTCTTTTTAGACATTTTGGATATTTTAAGTACAACATATTGCATAATTGGGTGATTTTAAAAGTAAATAATATCTAGTTTATTTCACTAATATGTAAATGATGGAAAGGGACAAGCAATGTGTAAATTTCTTAAGATTGAATGCGCTTAATTGGCAAAAAATAATTGCGAATATGTTATAAACACCAGTATGTGATTAAATAATCTTAAGGGAAGGACGAACTTTAAAATTGGCGAAAATTGAACAAAATAAGAAAAAAGCTTTTTAGTGTATAAATATTTAACTCATTTTGATGAACCATAAGCATAAAACCTCATGTGTTCAACTTAATTTATCAAATAGTTACAAGCATTTAAAAAATTTAAATGCTTTCGAAAATACAAACAAACTGATATAATATTCTTATATTTTTCTTAAATTTTAGAATTAATATTTTTAAGTTTGAGCTAACCCGCATTTCAACTGTAACTCTTGAATGTTTATTCTGTGTTTATTCATTTCTGCTCCAAAAGCTGAAGTAATGCATTTTTTCTATCATTCAACTGTTTCTACTGCCCCTAAGTGAAATTATTTATCATCACTACATTTTTTACGCAAAATTATCTACAGTTTTGTGCATATTTTTTAATAAAGTATTCTATATACATTTGGAAACCTAAAAGTAGGTCACTGAAAATTTTGTGTTTTAATATTTATATGTCTTTAAAATGCTCCATGTGTTTTACGAAACAGTAAATTGATGAAATAATCAAACAGTATGGAATTTCTCATTTAGAATCCTAATAGACACAGAAAAAATCTGGATATCCATTTCGTGTCTATATTGAGGAATTTAAAAGCCAGTTTTAGATTAATCAATCGGAAATTTTGATAAAAAAAATTAAAATACACTAAACACAAAAATATTTCTTAAAAATTAAACTTTGAATAAAATTGCAAATTATTTCCCAGATATGTGTGAAATGTACTTATAAGTAGTAACAGTATAAAATGAAGTGAAAAATTTAAATATTGGAATGCATAAAGCATTTTAAAAAATTCTTAATTAAATATTTTATTTAATTTTTAAAAAGATCTATTGTTAAAAATGTTTTTGTAAGCTAGTTGACCTAGTTATATCTTATTGAATATATGCACAAAATTTCATAACTCTAACTCAATAATTAAGGGGAAAGTTTTTTAGAATCCACTATCCTCTTAAAAGTAATAATCATTGTAATTGTATCGTAATTGTAATTAATGATTGTTTAAATAAAGTTATTTAATTCCCCTAAGAAGCACATGACTGTTTTTAAACTGATGCTTTAAAATGCGGTCTAATACACTAATTTAGTATTCCAAAACGTTAATGTATTATTTCAATCAGTTTTATCGTGGTTATATGCTTCTCTTGATTATATGCACCGTGTGAGGTCCTTAAGTAAAATGTCAATCAATAGTCTGTGCATTTATATAAAGCGTTAATCTTCATATTCAGCTGGGAGGGTAATTAAAAATGGATATATTCATTGTCAGCATTTATACGTGAAAAAAGTTTGAAATGGAGGAAAGTCCTACTCGAAAAAATTAAAATACTATAAATAGGCAATAATGTAGCAAAGCTATTTAATAATACGAAAGACTTATTTCAATCAATTCATATGTGTGTCCGGTAACAGCAGTCCTAACTATGGCTTTTTTTTAGATTTGAGAAAGATATCTAGTTCATATAGAAAGACGTACGTTTATAAATTTGTGGATGGAGAACAATTGACTAGCATTTGTTAAAAGTGCCTCATTTGTCTTTTTGTTGAGTTTTGCTTTTTTTTTAATTATTGGATTTGATAGGATATGTTACATTATTCCATGGGGTGTTACTGGAGCCGGGCTTTTCTTGAAACTTTTCAATGCAATTTTAACTATTACTGCTGTGTAAAAGTGATCTATGTTGCACATTTGAAAATGTTTTTAATCTGGATGCAATTGTCTCCGATTTGCTTTTATCTGTTAAATGCATTTTAAAAAGCTTCAAATTCAATTTGAAGTCATACGACATTTGATTTTATTACTCAATAAAAATAATTATTAGCCCCAGAGTCAATAACTATTTAATTCAAAACTAAATACAATTACAATAATTATTTGTATTATAATAACCTTATAGTTATGAGCAGTATATTGATTGTACTAATATTTACGGAGAAACAATATTTCGCTTGACTTAGAAACTTTAATAACTTTAAAATATAAAAAAATGAGTCTTTTTCTTTAAGTTAATAAATTTGTAATTTAATTGAATATGAAATTGTTATTTAAAACAAATTTATCCTGGAAATCCTAATTTTTCTAAAAATAGGCAAAATACGGAAAAAAAACTTACAATTTAAAATCCATATATTTTTTTAAAAAAAGTAAGAGAATAATAAAGGTATGAAATAAGAAAGCATCAGAGTAATACAAAGATGAATATAAAAATAACAAAATTTTGTAATGGGGTGTGTTTTAAGAGAAAAAGGAAAATTAATCTTTAAGTTAGGGCTTATTCTCAAAGAATCATAATGATGGACCTTAAAGGTAAATTAAAAATATCCTCGTAATAATCATACTTCACATTCTGTTAATATTGACAAAGATACTCTTTTAAGAAAAATATACGTACATAATTTTTCTTTGAGATAGAACTTTATTTTACTGATAAACCAGTATAAAGACCCGCTTACCTTGACAAACTTACTCTAAACCAAAATTTGAGAAAGGAAAATATATTTAAACTGATTAAAAGTTCGTGTATTAACACATTTAATTGGCACCTTTACATGTGTTTTCATCAAGCAAAACACTGAACCAAACATAACTTATCAAAATAAATAATTAAATGTTACAGGTTAAAAACGTGTGATGGCATCTTTCAATTATGCAGAAAATTATACAAACCATATTTTATCGATGAATGTTTCATGACATTTCTGAGATATCATAACATTTAGAAACGCTCTCTGCATGACCCTTTCATTTAACGATGGTCAGTTTCGTCAAAAAAAAATTATGGAATAAAAACGAAAAATGATGCAATGCCGAGTTTTATCCAAACTATTGATGTGTCCATCAAAAGTAATAGATTGCCCGCCTCCTATCAATTACCCGAATGCGTGCGGTAGCTATTCACCCATCCATTCATCTGAAGAAGACAATTACAAGGTAGGTATACCACACTGAGAACTAGTAACAATGAAACGGATGGGCCCAGACAGAAGAAGGGGACGTGAGAACTGTATTGTTGCCCGTGACGTCAGACGTCATCTCACGAAATGTTTTTTGAGCCATCGTGAGTAAAGGGAGAGGGAATGACAGTTGCATATGAGCGATGCGATTCAGAGTAAGATTGTTACATAATGGTTAATAACGAAATTGCGTCATTATTTCGTTTCTGTCTTTTGTTACATGATTAATGGACAGGTTGTTGTGATGAGTGGTGTTGATAGAGTTGTGGATACTCTGCCAACGACATTGTACATTGGGAGGAAGTGGTGAAATATTGGTGAACGTTTGTTAAAGTATTTTAAACGTAATAGTTAGGGTGAAAAACAGTCCGGGGTGATGACAAAGGAGAATGGAAAAAAAATTATAATAATAAATTGTAGGACATCGGGTCACTTTTCTGTAAATAAAATGGATGAAAGTTATCAGGTTTTAAGATGCAATTGATCAAGATGGATGAGCTCTTTTGAAATCATTGAAATGCGCAAACCCTTGAACTTTTGAAATGCTAACGACAATGAAGATTTTCTTTATTATTGTTAGTTACAGCGTAAAGCTCCATAACTGGATCACTTTCCTTTCTCTTTTAGTATTTCAGACTATATTATATTAGTAGAAATAAAATGTATAATAACAACTAATAAAATGTATAATAAACTATTTCCCGATTAGGACAATTATTATTTATATTTTCTTTAAATGTAAATATTTACTCAATGCAACCAAATTCTTTCTAAAAGTAGTAGAAATTTTTACTTCAGTTACAAATATACTTCCATGTTCCTATCTTTTAACATTTTTTAAAATTACACTTGAATTAGAGCGAGTAAACTGTCATTGCGTTAACACATAGTAGTTATGGATTTTCAAGAATTAACATCAAAATTGGGTAGCTTATTTTCTATAATATATGTTATATTACATTTATTGTAAAAAGGCGTTTACTTTAGGGAGTCTAGCACACCTCGAGCTGCTGGTTCGAGCTCGTGTTCTGGAGATGCTCTTCAAAACGTTGCCGCCCCTATCTAACTGCGAATTTCTTTTGCGCTCGTCAATAAAATCGACATGAGATGGATTCCCGCAAGCAGTCTTTTGATGCGTATACATCTGCGAGCTAAGTCACCCACGAGCAGCTGAGTTCGCAAGTGTTTACGAACCTTTAATAATTAATTTAGATTATACAGATCGTTGTGCAGGTAAATCACATACATGCGCTAGGTTATCGCTGTCGGTGGTGTTACATGATCATACTTGGCATAAAAATTATATATTAATATTTATATTTTTATAAAACGTGTCTTAGTTGTACTCGGCGGAACTTATTTGACCATTTCCTGGCAATATTCTTGTACACAGTATTTATTTTTCTTGTTCTTGGTACGGAGTCTACCAGATATATTCATATTCGCGATATCAGAATTTTTTTGATTCATGTCTCTAATTATTTACTTCAGTCTAATTTCTTTTACTTCATTTTGAAAATTATTAATTGTAATCGTTAAAATAAAATATTAAAAGTCGCAAGGACTATCGAATCAATTTATGAAGTTATATGGTGTACATGGCATTTTTCCTCTCCAGACAAAATATTTGTTTCGTTTGTATTTTAGTAAGTATTACTTCAGCAGATGAAAAAAAAATTCAATGAAAAAAAATTCTCATTGAGGAGTACATAAATGCAGTTTCTTAATTTCTATTAATATAATTTCTTTATTTCCATTTTTCTATTTTAAAGTCCAAAGAAAATATGTTATGTATATTAAAATATATACAATCCTCTAGAAAAGTCAATGTCGTGTTTCCAAAATATTATCTTAAGTTCGGTTCTCAGTTTTATAAAGTTTGGACGTATAGGAAAAAATTTACACCTGAATCGAAATTTTCGGGGTCACAAAAATTTAATTTAGATATATGAATTTAAAGATGCATTAGTTGCAATTTATTATCCTTAATATAAGCGTAGCACAACTATAAAATCGTAATACTGGATAAGGGGAGAAGGGGCAGTAAATCAAATTTACATATTGCAAAAAGAGATGGTTGACATTATGGTTGACAGAGGTGTCCCATTAAATTTTCAGCATATTTCGGAATCGAAGTCGAACCACAAATGCATGAAAAACTTAACGTCCTGCACTACATAGGCAATGAGTCTAGGCGTCGCTACGACTAGTGTGAAAACGCTTTTTTAGAATAGTTAATTAATTCTGTTTCGTTACAAGTGTGTACATAGCAAGAACAATATAATATTGTGTTTTACTATTTTGTAAGACTAATGTCAGTAGTTATTTCAATAATTAATGTAAGAGAATTTATTTCTTTATATTTTAAGTTAAAATTATTTTTTTATCCATGAATAGCAAAAAATATGTTTATTTTATTTCAATTTAACAAAGGAAGTTTTTATTAACAATTAAATAAATTAGAATTTAAATTTATTTTTTAAAATTTCAATGAAATTAAATTTTAGGCAAAACAATTTCATGCATGCTTATGATTAGATGGATGGACGTCGTTCAAATTTTTAAATGTGGTTGTGGAGTCACATGACCAGTTGGTGTTATTAACGTCGCACTGGAAGCAATACGAGGTTTATTGGCGAAGGACCTAATAATTTTGAAACACTGTCAAGTTAGGAGAGGGGGCCACTTGAGGTATCCCCTTCTTCTAACTTCTACAGCATGCCAAAGTGAAGACTTCGAGCCATGACTTATTTAACGTGCATTAGCCCCGGCTACGAGTCGGGTCTTTAATGGCATCAAGGCTCGAACCTATGACTCGACGTGAGCCGCTGGCCATTAGTCAGCTGTCATAACCACCAGACTACCGCGGCCTTAAGAGCCACAAGGCTGAAAGGTTTAAGAACCACTGTCGTACAGAATAAAAAGAACTGAAAAAAGTTAAGTCTTCACTCATAATAAAGAGAATCTGAAAGCATTTAGGTATTTAAATGCCAGGACACCTTCGGTGTCGGTATTTTATGTATTTAATGCAATATTTCTATATTTTTGGTGCACATAAAGAAACTTTGTTTATTATATTACACTCATATTTGTAGATTAGATGAATATTTAAATGCTTAAATACGACACAAAGCTGTTGTTTTTTTTACTTAAGTAGTTTTATAGAAATTCTTCACAGGTGTTGACACTGCCCAAGTGCGTTAAAACAAAAATGTTTTAACGACCTAAAGAAATTTAACGAAGAAACTCGGGTGAAAGCAATTATTGTTCTCATCAAAATAATACAAATAAATAATAGTTAGCAATTTTTATTAAGCGTATGATAGGGTGATTCCGTGCACAACGAATTGGAAAATTTCATTCAGTAATTGGATCTAAATCCACTCCAAATCATATTCGAGTGGGAAGTGTTGAAACACCTTTCTTCACTCGGGGAATTGAAAGAAAATATTAGCAAAAAAAAGATTTATTTGAGGGAAGATCAAGAAAAAAGATCACGGAATAACATCCCCTTTCACGATTTGCTACGTATTTTGTCGTAGAAGAGCATTTATATGAGTAGAAAGAAAATAAATAAAATTATCGTGACAAGGAAGAGAAAATTATTCTCAAATTTCATGGAGTGAATTGATGAGACGATAAATTTTCTTTTTTTTTTTAAAAAAAAATTCTAACTCTTATTGTTTTCTGAAGTTACAACTATGCATTAATTAAGAAAAATGTTGAGCAAATTGTTTCTTTCTTTTAAACATTATTTAATTTGCTTCAAACGAAATTGTAGTTGACTTTATTTTTTACCATTTTACTGTTCATTTTTCAACAAAACAAAGTAAGAAATATTTCGAGAAATTTAATTTAAAAACTTCCACAGTTTTCCCACTTTCGCCTCAAGTGTGAAATTGTAAAATAAAATATATCATATTTTTAAGTAAATTTATGTAATTAAGATGGTTCATTTTGTAACGTTCTAAGGAATTTCTTTTGCATTCAACTATACATTCAAAAAATAATCAAAAAATCCATGCATTTTTTGTTCTTAAGTAGTCATGTCTTCATTTTTATTTTCATCAAAATGAATGTTTGACTCTTACTGAAGAGTTGATGGAGCAGTTCCGAGCTTATATTTGATCAAGAAGCCTAATATATTCATAAAATAGTACCGAATGATGATTTATTAGAGCTTAAAGTCAAACAATGACCAAGAAATTCTAGATCTATTAAAATTTAATTTCTGGTAAGAAATTCTTCATGAAATAAATAAAATTAACAGCCTAAACTTTTAAGGAAAAAACTTTAGTTACATGTAAAAAACAATGGTTCTTTTATCCGATTGATGACTACCACTTGGCGATTTTTTCCGTTACACTTCTGTCTCTTGGTAATTTGGCACATATGAAAGCTAAGAATATAATTGCTAGTTGTTCTTTGCACAGTATACCCCAAATTTTAAATCCATTGCAAAAAAGTGCAAAATAAATAAATAAATGCATAAAACAATGAAGTTGGAAGAAATGAATTACGCGGGAGAGAAGCAAATCGATAAATGGTTTGGTCCCTATATGGCTGAATCATTGGGTTTCAACATGGGTTTCGAATTCTCTTTCAAAGGTGCCAAATTGGCAAGTCCAACGGAAAGGTTCCGAAATAAATTGCAATATTGGTTGTTCATCAAAAGGACCATTTATAAAAATGTCTGCCTTGTAATAGACTTAATTTTTATTTTACTGATAAAACTTAATTTTTTTAAAAAAAAAAGAATCTTTTTCGTTGATTTTGTGTGCTTCAATACACTTAATACTCGAAATACTCCATATTATCACAAAAAACATGCAATAAAATGAAAGTAAACATGAGATTTAGATATCAGACATTAAATTTCTAAGGGAGTACACAATAACAACTTAAAATAAGTATTTAAACTGCATTAAACATACGGAAAACAAAACAATCCTATTTGTTTATTGTTTACAGAGAAAAAGATTTCTTTCAGAATAGTCGTTTCTCCAGTATTCTAGAACTAAAGTTAAATATTGTTAAGAAAGAGATTAAAGTGAAGCAAATAATTCAAATGAAATTAAACTCAACTTAAACTTTACTTAACTTTAACTTCATTAAATAAGTTAAAAAAATCTATTTTATGATACGAATTAGTAATCCATTTATTTATATTTATATTTATGTTTATTAAGATAAGATAAATAATAACATATGTGGTTTTAAACGTAAGACATATATAATACAATGTTATTATATATTCCGTTTTACTATTCAGATTAATCAAAATAACATATACATGGTTAATATTTAATGATTTATATGAATCTAGTATCAACTTTGAGAGTGCAATTTACATTGTGTTTGAAGATTCGGGAATCGAAATAAATATTCTCAATAAAAGGTTATTTATTAACTTAAACAGTATCCATTTACTCAATTTTATCAATTCGCTTCGACATAAATGTTAATTATTGTTTATCAGAAAATGCTTTCTCAATTTAAGAGAAAGAACGAAGTATGAATGTACAAAGTATTTAAATAATTAAATACCAGTCAATAAAACTTGTAACAAATTAGTCATCTCGGTAGAACGTTACCATAATATAGTCTTCCTTTTCTTCTTTTATAGCAAGGTATTTTATATTACCTTTTTTTCGACTCAATTATTATATCCAATTTCGAAGCAGTGAAATATTTCAAAAGCTTTAAATTTATTTAAATAAAATTCATCAAAAAATAGTTACATTTTATTATAATGAAACTTGTAAAGCTTGTTCTTAAACGGATGGATGAGAAAGAAAACGTTAACCAGCTAGCTTTGCATTGAATCATGTATTTTGCTTAGTAACGACCTGATAAAGCAATCCAACTAGATCCGGTCAATCCGATATTAAATGGAAAGTCGTGATGTGCGTCCTTTTTTTTAAGTGTGAATGTTAAAGTTCTAGAATTAAGGGAAAAGAAAACACTTAAAATGAAATTGGTAGCAATATTAATGAGATTTGAATTTTCTATTATTAATTGCTTACCCTATTTTTATTTTGTTATTTACTTTTACTTATATAAATATCAAAACTTGTACAATGAATGATATCTCAAACGATACCTCAAAAGTCAACAAGAAATATTTTATTTACTTCCTGTGCATACGTCATTAATCCGAAACATATAACTATCTATACGTGGATTGTACATATGCATTAGAAAAAGTAATACATTGTACTCATGTATTACTTTTACTAATGTCATGAAACAGGAGTGCAAAGTAAATCTACCTCCACGTGGTGCACCCTAGGCAATGTTTATATGGCAAAATGGTTTACAATTCAGGCAGTTCTCATGGGATTTGGCGAAACCAATGAATCGGGCACACCACCATCGTTGCTCATCGCTCTATGGTGACACTGAGACGGCATTGTATTGGCGAGCAAGAGAACTTTTAATAAGGCAATGACTTTGGTCATTTTTTATGCTTCTTTTTTTCTTTTTTTACTTTTGTCCATTTGTTCTTGTGTGTTTATGAGTGTTTTCATTTTTGTTGCTGTTTCTTCTGTATTGCCTTGCCATTGTAAATAAAAAAAAATTCATAAAACAAACCAAATATCTATATTTTTAAAGCTCTAAAAAGTTATTTTTATTTCAGACGCAAGTTGTTTTCAAAAGTTTCTTTTAAAAAAATTCAAATACTTAATAAAGCTACGCCAAAAAAAATAATTTTCTGTGCATAGGTAAAGTGAATATAATGAGAAAATGTTAATATCTATGAGAATTTAATTACAGAATAACTAAACTGGTTTCTTACATCACTAAATTTCAGTTTTGTCTTATTCCGAATATAAACACGATTTCTTTTTCAGCATTTAAAACAACGAAAATATTCATTTTAAAAATAAATTTAAGACAACTGAGACAAAGCAAATTTTAGAATTTCAGGATGATATTTTTCTCTATTTCTACCAATTTGAATTATTTATCTGTTGTTTTTTTTTCTAGTTTATTCAGGGTTATTTAAAATGAATCCTGCAATTTCGATTTATTATATTTTCATAAGCAAATGACACATAATGAAAATTAATACATAAATGCAAAGGGAAAATGTAGAATTTTTTTAACAAGCTTTCGATATAACTTCTTTTAGATACATGTATCATGTCACCATGATATGTAAATTCCTGCCAAAGACGTTGTAAAGTGTGAAAGGTAATTGATTGCACAGCAGCAGAAATCCATTGTTGAAGTTCACATAAATTTGAAGGCATTGGTGGCGCATACACTTTATCTTAAACAAACCCTGAATAGAAGAAATCGCATGGCTCTATACCAATTGACCAGCTGCGTAACATCAAGTCATCTGATCCACTGCGACTGATCCACTGTGAGGTAGCTCCGTGGAAACTAAAAGAGCTTTCATGAAATAGCTTCACGAAGAACACAGAGAGCCATTTATTTTACATTACATAAAAATACCACAGTTTTGCTTTACATTCACGTATTACTCATCATTTTAAGTCGTTTATTTCTGAAAATATGGAATTTTGAAATTGGATAATTCATTTTGAATAACCTAGAATATGTTTATTTCTAAATTAGGAATTTTTTAGCAATTTCTGAATTATTTTTCCTCAAACAATTTGTTTTCTGTTTTAAATTAATTCGCTAAATTTTATAATTTTTTCCTTACTATAGTACATAAAGTTTGAACAAAAAACATTTGCAATATAGAAATTTATTTTTCAGATATATGACAGGTTAAGTCTTGAGAGCTTCGTGGAATGCATAGAGGGCTTTTTCACAACATTTAAATTCAACTAAATTTTTAAAATTAATTAATAAATATGGGGAATATTATTTCCAGTAAACGTTAAGTTATACCTTAATTCAAGGATTCAGTTCTTAAAAAAACAATGTTCTGTATTTTGACATTATTATTAATAATAATGTCAAAATAAAGTTGTTCTAATTTAAAGAAAAATATGTATGTAGTATCATTTTTCTTCGTTATAAAATAAAAGTAAAAACTTATGGAGTGCCCTATGCCTTTTTCGATGAATAAAGTTTGCAGCTGTTTCTTGCTAGAGCTTATCTAAAACTTGAATTCTAAGTTACTGTTTCAGAAACTAAAAGGCTTTCAAGAAAAAGAATTTTATTTTACATACTTTTAATTTTATTTTTTTAAATTCCTTAAAAAATGTATATCGAAGAGAATAACTTATATTTGCTTTAAAAAAATTTAAAGTATCTCTGGACAACAAAATTCACGATAAATGTATTTAAAATAATTTACAAGGTTTATCTAATTTTAAAGAATTCAATTTCGAAAGGAAAAACAATTTCTGTGTTACTCTTATAGTTAAATTTATTTAACTGTTCAAAAACAAAATTTAAGAAAAAAATTTGCAATTCCAGCAACTAAAGTATTGAGCATTTTAAAAATAAAGTACAGTAAATAGAGAAATAAATAGTAATCTGTATATTTTTTTCTTGAAATAAGACCATTCTGAAGTTTAAATATAAAACAAAAAAGGTATTTAAGACATTAAGTTATCAATTAGATACTGTATATCATAATTTAAGTATAAAAGAGGTCATTTTTGAGTTTATTGAAACTAAACAGATTCAATATTTTGTTGAAATTTAAGCGAGAGAGATGAGATTATAACCAGGGTGTTTGATTTTTTTATATTTCGTGATATTTTAAATGAGTATCTAGAATATATTATCGTGATTTATTGCCATTTTATATTTTTTAAAATTATTTTAAATTCTGCACAATCCCTATGTATTAGGAATATATAATAAATTTTCAGTATACTTAAATTTTTCATTTTCATTTTGCATAATATAATACAAAAATAATTTTTTAGCAAAACCACATACACATTTATTAACATATTATGTTTAATATAAATTTCATAAATAAATTATATTTTCAGTTCTATTTGAATTGAAGTTAAAAATTATTCCTTCTGAACTTAATTGTCTCATGCCTATTTCAATATTTACAAAGTCCATTTGATGTACTGATTCTTATAAAGATTGTGTTTATACCCAATATTAGAAAATGTATTATACATTTCAGTACAACAAATATATGGAAGAGAATATGTTCCTTTAAATTAAATGTTAGTGTATCATGTTATTAATATAAATATTTTGTAACATAATGCACCTGAGATTGACGATAACTATTACACACTGTATAGAATTTCTCAACCAAATTAGTTCCATGACTTATAAGAATAAACTACATGTTAAAAACTAAATCATCACATTTAAGAAAATTAATATGCATTCAAAGTAAACACTGGTAATTTTTGTATTTTAATCAAAGTTATTCTCCAATACAGTTATTCTCAAATTCTTAAACATTAGGATCCACTGTTTAAAAAAAGAGATCGCCAAACTTTTTTGATCATCGACCCCCCCACTCCCAAAATTTTACAATTTTCTTATCGACCCTCTCTATAAAAAAAAGGTTAAAAAAAGAGAGAAATTTAACTGTTTCTTAAATAAAATAAATCATTTAAAAAACAGTTTTTTTTTTCTCTTTTTATTTTGACAAAATCAACTTTTTACGTAAATCAATGAGAAAGATGTGCCTGATGACTCTTGGCTAGATGAACAATATTTGGTTCGAAATTTGTTAATTTCAGTCTTACTTAGCCTCAGAACTCCATATTCCATTTATTTCTCTTCTTTGTTAAAATAGAATTAATATGACTGAAGCCAGATTCAACCATAAGTGAGCTTGGGAATGCAATTCAAAAGAGAAATGCCATATTACAAGTTTTGGATATTTTTTCGTATTATTTACATTCTTGTAATATTTACTTTCCCTTAAATTAATAAAACGCATCTTTGCTTCAAGATCAAATAATAATGCGATGATTTAATCTTGCAAATGACTGTCGTTATTTTCTACTTGAGCAGAAAGTAGGGCGATAGTCCATTCTGGGATATCTATATTTTTAATATTTCCGAAGCGTAATTTAAAATTATCGCTTAATTTTTGGGGATGATTTGGATGTATTTTCAATTCTACGTCGGTTATATCCAATGGTAGAAAATTTTAAAAGTTTTGAAAATCTTTATGTAACAATGAAGACTTAAACAAGTGTAATTTAACTTGAAAGCTTAAAATAATTGTTCGTGCTTGAATTAATGTAATATCTTTTCCTTGGTGAAGTGTTTGGATATCATCGAACTTTACAAATAAGAAATTTTAATCGAACTTTCGGCCAAATAAGAAATTTATTTTTATTTTTTTACAATTCGCCACTTCTGGCTGAATTAATTTCAATAAGAAATTATATAAATGTTTGAACAATTCAACAAGCTTTGTAAACATGCACTTCTTGACAACTATCGTATTTTGGTGTATGTTTGATAATTCATCGTTTTCCTCCCAAAACTTATCAAACAGTCGTGATTTAAGAGGTTGTGCTCTAATTTGGGCTATCTTGTAGCAAAACGAAGAAAGAATCATTTCTCACAAGTCTGAGAACACATCACGAAACAAGCATACTTTAAACTGTGATAGAAGGTCAATAATTATTTTAAAAAATAAGCAGGAATGAGAAATTAAATAAGCTTTAATCTATTATAAAAACTTTACTAACTATATTGCAATTACAAATGGCATTCCAAACGAAAATTGTACATATTGCGTAGCTGTCAATAAATTTGTGATTGAAAAGAATTGGTATTCATTCATCGACCCCAAAACAATCCCCTAGATCGGATCGACCCCTAATTATACAATATAGACCACTTGAGCGACCCTTGGTTTAGAAACTGAATCTATAGCGAAACACTTCATCCCAAGTGCACTGAATTTTTTCAGAGACGAACTGCACACGCTCTTTCAAAAAGAGGTTTTGAGGGTTAAAAAGGAACTTTTGTTAAGAAAAAATATTTATTATTAAAGCAATTCTACAAAAAAAAATTCTTATAAGACCTGTGGGAAGGGTATGCTATTTTTTAATTGCTGTTAATAATGGCAATGAAGTGCAAGCCAATTCGAATTGTTTTCAGACGCGAGGAGTTCAACAATTACAGCTTGTTTCGACACTTAGTTCCTATCATTGCCGGAAATCTCCCATCACAAGGAGGTACGAGTCGGTAACGAACTGATGCACGTTAAATCTATCGAGGTTCCAAATTGGCGTGGTGTGAAAGCTTAAAAAGGCCTCAGGTGTCATCCTCGTCACTTGCTTACGGTTCAAAACTACGAAATGGTGTTGATTCTAAGGGTGACGTTAACAATCAATCAATTACAAAGATTTAAAAAAAATGTAAAAGAGAGCAATGCTTTGAAAGCTTCAGTGGAAAGAATTGGAAAAGCTCGTTGGACCAATAACCAGAATTGTGTTAATTTAATCAGATCAAAATTAAGTTTTAGTAATGTATTTTCAGATAGGTCGGTAATTTTTTCATGAGTTTTCGATGATATGTCAGTAGTAATGTTGCAGTCCAGTTCTCTTGACAGTTATTTATTTTTTCAGTAAAGTATTGAATTTGTCTTTCAAAGTATTTTTAAATGTTATGATATAATGATAATTATTCTACCAAAAAACGTTCACATTATTTTCGATTATAAACGTTTGAATGTTTCAAACCTCTCATATTTATGGATTTAAGCAATGTTTTTTTTTCGTCAAAGCAGTTCTTTAATTAATCGTCGAATTTTGTCACGTACTGAAAATATATTTGTATCTATGTATAATTGCAATTCATGAAGTTTGGTGAATAAATCTGCCAAATACATAAGTTTCTAAACACATTTCACAACGCGAAACGATTTTGTTAATTGATTTCTATCATCCAAAAACATTGCATCTTCTTTGAGGAGTTCCACCAGTCTTGTCAGCACTTTCTATCTCGATGGCCAACGTACTTCCGAATGCAGAAGAAGTGGTTTGTGATTGCTCCTCATCTCTTCGCAAAGCTTTTAAAATAATCACGACTATAACAGTCTTGACTTTAACAAATTCACTAGTTTAACCATCAATGTTCAAATTATTTTTGAATCTCAGGCATAGATTTTGATATCAATACTTTATTGTGAATATTGCATTGAGTCTATAATGTATTTTAACTAACTGCAAGTACTTGAGTCACATAACTATTTTTATTGCACATAACTTATGCACCATTATTACATATCCCGACATATTTCATTCCATGTATATCTTTAGGTTTATGTAAGTGTCAAAGGTCTGGAAATTTTTACCTCATCTAGAGTCTAGTTCTCATATAATCGGTTAAAAAAATTATATATCTGCATGATATTAGTTGTTCCTTATGAGATGTATGAAATCAAGCAACTAGGACAAACCTTGTATATCAGAAAATTTGTTCGGTTGTAGTACGAAAAATTTACTTTCGGTAATTCTTTGGACCAGTAGATTATCTGCCCACTGCTGCATTTCATTAATTCTGCAAGTTACTATGTCATTTGAAAGTTGTGTTGTTTCGACTAAATTTGAGCTCTTTTTCACCAAACGTAATTTCAATTGCATCTTTTATTGCTGGAAACACCACAATTCCGCTAACTGTGTACGGCTAACCAGTTTTCGCTCTTCGATAATTAATCAAATATGAAGCGTTATCTTGGTTATCTTATCGATTATCTTGGTAAAATGTAAAAGTTTTGCTTTTGCCATTTTCAACACGTTCAGCTTTTTTTTTTTTTTTTTTTTGAAAAATTGGAGGAATTTATTTTTTAAACAGAGATGCGTTGTCTTAATAAACCGGCGTAATTTATTTGGTAATAGGCTTTCGTTTGCAAGTATTTCATTACAAATAACTTATTTAGGTTTTAGATTATTTTTATCTCTATTCCGCGAAAACCTTAACTCTAATTAGTCAGAATCTTACTTCCTTACAACTTTTTTTCATTTCATCCTCCTTGAATTTGAACTCGAAAGTTCCCTTTCGACTTCAGTCACTATCTTCATTATCAACCACTTATCCGTAATACAAGTGCGATAAAATATAGCTGAGGAAACATCAAAAAATAAATACTGCCTGTAACACAAATTATGACGAACCGCTTCAAAATTAATAAGTACGCAAACTGAATTGAATGTTCATATCGCTGCTAAACACTGTGGGGTCAAAATTCTTATTTTACTTCTTATTCCTGTCCAATTTGAAGTGTTGCGTCTAAAACAGACATAGAAATTCTCCAAAAAAAAAAAAAAAATAGTGATATCCATTTATTTGTTGAAGCGCCTATTTACGTTTCAATGATAACCCTCCAAAAGGAACTGAAGGTCAATATTATAAAAAAACTACGCAGAGGCTAGCAGCCACATTTCATAACTCAATTGAATCTTTTTCTAATCTCTCAATAAACACCAGTTACCATACGCGGGGAGAGCCAAGTCGCTTCTGAATTCTCCCTTCGCAACATGAACATTACATGAATAAGAAGAAAATTAACTGAAAAAAGGAAGAAATTTAAAAATTCAAAGAGAAAAATATTAAAATGGTAGAATCTGTCTTCACTCTAAACTTCAAAAGGATGCATCTCACTGATTTTCTTTCTTATATTTTCGTTATGTACCGGAATTTCATCTTCTCTTCATTGTGATGAAAGTCACTGTCTCCTATTTATGATCTGAGACATACGAGTACAGTCCTCGTGCATGCCTCTTTAGTTTCAAGATTTCTAAGCACGGATTGCCCCCTTCAATCCTCGGTCTTTTGGTCTTCTTTGTACATTATCTTCTTTTCTTTGCCACTTTACTTAAACATGGTCGCCTCTTTTTATTTTTTTGGATAGAGCAGTGGAAGAATCTTCTCCTGCTCTTTTAGATAAGTTATTTTAATTTTAGCTTTTACTCGTTGTCGCGTTTCTTCCAAGGCAAGAGACAAATTCCGTTCCCTTTCCTCCTTATCTTTGACTGAGTTCTACGCTCATTCTATTTTTAGATGCTCTTCAATGGTTCCCCCTCCCATATACAATTTTTTATTGTATTCCAGAAAACTCACTTAACCCGCGGTTTTGAACATTTGTGTTCCGATTACCATGTACTAATGGAATCAGGCTGTATATTCAAGTTCTTATGGCGGCTCACCAAAATTAACTCGCGACCCACTGGGTTCGAGACTAACAGTCTGAGAAGTAATCTGCTGTAAGAGGCTGTTGATAAAAAATAATCATAAAGGATTTTTTTAAAGTAAAAAGTGTGAAGAATTCTCCAATTTTAATATTAACACTGTAGATATATCTTTCGTCCCTGGTTTCTCTCTTTATTCCCTTTTCGAAGTCAGCCCCACTGTTATTTAGATATAACAAAAAATGAATATGTATTGCATAGAAAAATGTTAAATTACATTTTTATGTATACTTTTTTGAGAATTTTTGTTTGAAGACATAATCAATGAACTTTAAACTTAAAAACGCTGTTTAGCCAGATGTGTCCATAAATTCATTTTTATTAATACATGTATTGAATAAATTTAATTTTCAAGATGAACATTTGTCTACATTTTTAATTGGCTTATGTTCTTCTTAAGTTTAATTGTTGGAATTAACTTATAAAACCTGAACAGAGAAGAAATATTGCAATAATATTTAAACATTTTATGAAAAATCCAACAAAAAATTGGTCTTTTTATAAATAAATAAATATAAAGAGAGAGAGAATAATTACTACAGTGTGTGAAACTAAATAATTTTCGTTAAAATATTTCAATATGCTGAAATATTGAGCTATTCGAAAAGTGAAAAAATTCTAACCGAATCATTTCTAAAAATATTAGACGGAAAGTTAAGTTACATAAACTTCCTATATTTACTTGTGTCATTCACTGCATCGAGAATATATATGAAGAATTAATCATATTCCATGAATATTTTTTAAAAAAACTTTTACATTAATCTTAAATTACAGTTCTTAAAATCCGTTAATCATATTTTATTTCCTAGAATTTTGTGCGTGATGATTCTTAAGAGGAAGCGGCAAATTTATGAACAGAAAAAAAAAATTAAACAGTTTGAAAACTGTTACGAAAGGTAATTTTTGTCTCTTATCGAAAATACACATTACCCTCGGGCACTATAAAAATAAAAGGAAAATATCATGACCTGGCAAAAACGGAAACCATACAAAAAATTATTCATTTTCGTGACAAAACAATAACGAACTTTGACTGTTTTGACATACATGTTATGATGTATGAGTGCAAGATACAATTAAAGCTAAAAAAATATGATGAAATGTAATCCTTTGGTAGTATTTTTTCAAGGAGCCTTTTGATACAGCAAGAGCATAGGAACGCAACTAAGTTCAATAAAAACTATTACACTCTCAGTGATTTAATAACGAAGCAAATTGATAATTGCGGACATTTAGGCTCTCTAAGCATCACGCTTAGAAGAGTATAAAATTAATGGGGAAAGGAAAGAATTTTCTTGAAATAAACTTCCGGATAAAGCAAAAAATATTGAATGAAAGCATTTATGATGTCACTAGAATTACCCATCTGTTATTTCTATATTTGATTGAAACAAAAGAAATGCTTTTAAGAATTGAAATTTAAAAAAGAAACCGAATTGCTCTATTTTGTTTAATTAAAAGTAGTATAACAATGGATCATTTTTGGGAAATATTGTTTACGTCTAAAAGTGAATTTAGGCAATTAAGGTATTAAATAAGCAAAGCAAAGCTTTTTAATTAAAACAGACTATTTAGCTCAACTGACTGGGTTCTATCCAGAATAAAACCTTTATTATGGTTATAACTACTTTCTTGAAAATGAAAGAAAAAAAGGAATAAAAAATACTGGTATATTTATATATAAATTTTTATTTGAAATAATTTCACTTCTCAAAAATGAGTATAATTAAAAGAGCAATTTTTTAAAGTTATTTTCAAAAATGCATTAAACTATTGTATATATAATTGTTAAACTAAAATATTTCCTTAATAAAAAAATCTCTTATTTGTGGAATGCAACAATGCATAGCCTATTATTGTTTCGGAAGGATAATCAAAATTATTTCTTCAGTTTGTGAAAAGAAATATAATTAATTAAAGCTAACATCATCCTAAACAAAAGTGCATTAATAAAACATATAAATAACTTTTTTAATTACAATACATCCTGTTTCAGCTCCAGAACATTTCTTTATGAACAATTAAGAATAATTTTAAAAAATTCAACATAGAATTTCATAATAACACGAGGTTCGATATTTGGAAATGTAACTATTTTTGGGCACTCCTCAATTTATAAACAAAATTAAAATTAGGATATAAATACTTGGAATTTCTTATTCATATGTTTCTAAGAAAGAAACCACAGATTGCAGTTCGTGATCTCTTAGAACTGAATTGATTAAAATTATTTTTAAATATGTAAGGAAATGAACAATTGTTTTATTTTACATATTAATGTCATAAAATAGATAATTCTATTCAATTCAATAATTCAATGATAGCTTTTAAATAACAAGGAAGTCCCCTTACTGTTATGGGAAAACTTTCTTATATAATCATTTCCCCAAACAACATTTATTCCCCATACGTATTCATCACACTAAAAAAACAATTTGAAGCTTGAACAACTGCCATGGACATGTAATGGAAATATGTACCTGTATCCTTTGGGCGGGAAAGTTTGGGGATCATTTTTCATAAAAATGTGTAAATATATCCACATTGTCACTCAAACATTTTTACTATTGGAGCCGAAGTTATACCAATAACTATTTATTCTATTCCATTTAATGTGTGCTTGTGTGATGTCAGTTTTCATATTTTTAATTAAATATTTCTCTTAATATTTAAAACCATTTACTACATTATTGCTGACTTGTAATGAATTTCTATTTTGAAAACTATTATTTTAAATATATAATATGAAAACACGAAAATTCACCGATTCAATACTGCATTAAGTTTCTCATGCCTGTAAAATTTTCATTTGTATTCTTGTACATGTCATGCAATGTTGAATTTCTAATCAATAATAATAAATCGAGTTGAGCAAAGAATATTAATTTTTACAGTCAAATTATAATCCATACAGGCGTAAGATAGAAATAAATTTTGATGAATTTTTTCCCTCACTAGAAATTATTACATTATTTTCTTAAACCTTTAATCAAAGAATTGCTGGCAAAATTTAATGATGATGACAATTTGTACAATTATGGGCCATGGATAGATAGTGAGTTTGAATTTGTATTAGTCTCATTTTTCCAGATTTTGGTTATATTTCGGAACTAGAATTTTAAACCATTGGCTTTTGAAAATTAAGAATTTAAACAAAGTTTGAAAGTCATATATTCCTTTATCCAAACAGTAAAAAATATCATTTAAATAATATAAAAAAAACTAATATAAATAAAATAGAAAGGCCAATTAAAATAAAATATAGCTTTTCATAAAATAAAAAAGGCTAATATAATAGTACAAAAGGTTGGTGGTTGACTGCATCATACTCTTGATGTTATAAATTAATCATACCAAAATTGAATTAATTATCCAAACTCTAAAAATTATTTTTGCTGACGAAATTGATTGCAAGGAAGGAGACCTCATAAAAATGCATCGAACGTTTTTATAATTTTAAATTTTCTACAATCTATCCCGCAATTACTTATTAGGAATAGGTATTAGAATTTTTTAAAATCTTAATGGCTATAGTGGGTAAACTATAATTCTATATAACCACATTCATCTCTATTTGAAACACCATAAAACCAATGTAGAGAACAATTTATTGATATACTTGCAAAGTAAATTAATTTGCACAAATCTTATTTGCTAAGCATTTTATCTTTAGAATTGTTCGATTGGATCAAAAAACTAGTAGACAACGAATTTAAGTTGGTGAAATGTGCGATTCTGCTCGAACTTTATTATCATATAATACATTATGGATCCAAATATTATTTAATTGAAAATAAGAGAGATAATTGATAGTATAGGAATTTTAAATTTTTTTAATTGTAGCTGTTCGATTAAAAAACATTCATTTGCCCAAAGTTTTGAAAAATTATTAAAACTATATTGATTGAAGGAAGTACTTCTTCTGAAAGATATTCCAAAAGGACGTAAAAATCCTTAAGGTTACAGGCTAGTTATCATTTAAGTTTGCTAGCGTTTTTTATCTTTAACTTTGATGACACGAACAAGAATATTTTTTGATGAGCAGCTATATTATTTTTGGGTCTGAAATAAATGAAACTGTGAATTTAACTGAACTATATCGGCTTCTTATTCATTTGCGAACAGTTCTGTAGCAGGAAAGAGGAAAGACATTCAAGGTCACAAAAGGGCATTTTAAAAACATATGTTAGCTTACAGCTAGCTATTCTCATAGTGTAACATCCATTTCGAAACTGTACCTACATCATTTTTTGTCCTCTGTGCGATCACTGAAAATCATTTTTCATTCTTAGTTCAGAAATATTTGTCCTATTTCTTTTTCTCGGTAAAGTTCTATTTTGTGAATTTTTTCGTCTGTACTTACATTTAGCAATTTTCTCTTTTTTGTTTTTGTTTTAAAGAAAAAATATCTTAAAATAGATCTTCCGTTTTTTATATGATTTTTATTTCCTTAATAGTCAGTTTTTTAAAGGTAAATGAACTGTAATATTACCCCAATGATAAATTAAACTACATCAATAAAAAATATTCCATTTGCTGCTACAAAATCCCTTTCGACTTCTATGGGGTCTATTTTTTATGATGATATGATTAATATTTATAATTATTAGTTCTACTTTTATAGTTTTCAATTTAATATATATTTCAAGCAAATCATGAAGGTGTAGCAAATAGCAATAGAATATATTTCTTATATTATAAAAATGATAATGAAGTTATGTCAAAGCAATGTGTTTCTTTAAGTTAGAGATAGGCAGATTTTTATAAAAATAAAAAGTTCGGAAATCATATAAGAAAATTTAATTTATAAACAGAGAGAAAAAGTGATACATGAGGGTTATTTTTTTAAGATCTAATCGTTTGCGAAATGAAAACTGCTGTGAAATTCCGATGAGGCTGTGAGCAGATGTGTAGCGCAGTGTCTTTAGCATGCCCGTCGATCACGTCAGGTCACAGTTGACAGTTCTGATCGAGCAGTGAGCACGTAAACATGCCTCGAATAACTGTCTCCCGCCGAGAGTGAGTTGCTGGCTGTCATTCGATTTCTGCGTGATGAGGAGTGCAATGAAGCCGAAATTCATCCACGAATGAGTAATATGTATGGAAAACCTCAGGAGTGACAATACTCAGCCGCATGTTGCAGCTACAACAAAGACACCCCTACAGCGTTTTCAATGAGACGTGCTTGAGCCCACTGAGACGTGTTTGAGACGTGATGAGACGGACTTGACTTCTTTTGATTTCCATCCCTTTGCTCACATGAAATGCTGGCTAGAAAGGCAAAAGTTTTGCTCAGACAGGGAGCTGCAGACCAGTATCGGGAATTGACCGAAAACACAGGCAGCTGCCTTCTAAAATCTGGGTATTGGAAATTTGGTACCACGCTATGACAAATATCTCCGTCGGATCGATGACTGTAGAGAAATAGCTTGAACATGTATATATAAATGATCCAAATAAAATAGTTTTGATTTTCAATAAAGTTTTCATCTTATGACCAATCGGACCTTGAACATTATGAGTGAAATCGATCTAAATGTATCTCTCATTTATTCGTCCTAAAATTACAATTATTTGAGCCTCATCTTTTAATAAAAAAAAATATATCAAATAAAAATTTCATCTCTCGAAGAATAATTTTTATTTTTATTATAATATTTATATTTTAAGGTTAATTAAATGACTCTAATAATGTTTTTTTATATTTAATATATTTACATTAGAATTTATTAAATAGCATTTCAAATTCTGTTCTGTAACTGAAGTAGATATTATTTCCGCGTTGACATTTTTCAATCATAGCTGTATTATTTTGTATATAAATATGTATGATCTATAATAATGTTTATAACGTGTGTTCAGATTTTAAATAAAAATACATTTTTGAGAAGATAAAAAAATAATTTTCCTATACAGAAATGTGTTTCTCAAGGTAAATTGTAACTTGAAATT
>BMAW01022454.1:53928-77864 GCA_019974015.1 Nephila pilipes
TATAATGAATTTCAAGGAGGGAAAAAATTTCAGGTGTTTTGGAGGTATTATGGTTGTTTCAATTTACTGGCTCTATTTGAAGTTATGTTTGAAAATTTGTTAAAGAAGGAAGTTATTGTAAAAAAATATGAAAGAAAATGCAATTTAAGAAAGAATTAGATATTTTAAAAAAAAATAGCATTACTTTTCTCAAAAAACAATGATGCTTTATAAAGATTTTGTATCGTTATCCAGTTTATTGAATATTATCTTTTGTATATGATTATAGCTATAAAAATATTTTGATTTTAAATTTAAGCACACTATGGATTTTTTAAATTCTTCATCACGAATGGTGAAACCACTTCGTTCTTCCCATCCCTCCCCCTCATCCTTTCATTCTCTCCCTTAGGAAAAAAGAACAAAAGTTACTTCCGTAAATCCTTGGTCATCCCGTTGACTTCAGTTATGACCTGAAGCGTGATTTGATTGCTTTTTTTTCTCTCGTTCCTCGGTCTAATTACGGTAAGTGCGAAAACAAAACACTAAAGAAATATTTCTTTTTACACTCCACTGATTCTTCTCGCCTTTGGCAAGACAAATGGTGGACCCCGTCACATTATTCCGTACCCTGAAAACCTTTCTTTTTCTTTCATGATCGTTATGAAATGATTTTTTATTAATTTTATTTTTAAAGGATTCCGATCACAGCTGTAGGGTGGGTCAAAGAGAAACTTATGATGCAAATGCTTTGGATTGCTCTTTTGATTGTGCTTATATCGTTTTAATCACTTAAAAGGCAATCAAATTTATCGCAATTTATACATTCAAAGTACGAGTATGTTATTCACTTCTTATAGTTGGAAAAAAAACTTATATTGCTTAATTATTGCATTAATCAATTTGAAGTAAATTTTTCTTACTTCAATTAAGAAAATATAACTGCATCAAAATACTAGATTGCTAAATATTACTGTCATAGATACCTTACAGAGTATTATTGATCCTTCAGTTTCGAATATACTATTTTTGTATGTCATAGCGCAAGAATGTGTAATTTTCATATAAATGTAAAAAGTATATTTTAAAATTCTAGTAAATAAATAACATGACGCAAATACAATTCTTTTACTCACCAATAGCTTTTCTTTATATAATTTTACAATTTTAAGTTATTTATAATTTTTAAAATATTTTATTAATTATAGTTTTTACCTACAGATATTTGATTTAATAAGTGAAATAATATCATTACTGAATATGTTAATTAGTAAGATGAATTTCCGGGGCGTAATTTGTTATAGATATAATTACAAAATTTGTGAGATTTTAAGATTATACTATATAAGATATATGTCGTATAGTTTAAGTTCTACAGAAAAATAATTGTTAGCAAATGTTTACTACAGCATATTAACATCTTTAAAGAGTTTTGTTTTTACATAGTTTATTCATGCAAAGAAATTTTATCATCACTGAAAATTGTGCAAATAAAACGTCTGCAGATGAATTTGTTATACATATAGTTACTAATCTCTTGAAAAAGTTAAATTCAGTAACTAGAAAAAAATAATTGATAAAAAATATTGGCAATTCATCTGTAGTAAATTTATCTTCAGTATTGCACAAAAATTGAATCTAGTTTCATATTTGCAATATAATTGAAAAAAAATATTGAATTTTTAGATATAAAAAAATATTTTTGAAACATGTTCATAATTTTTTTTGCCTGATAATATTTTCAATACAAATTTTCAAATGTACCAATAATTTTAGGAAAAGAACAAAATTTTATTAAAATGCCACTTTCAAAGAATATGTATATAAAAAGTATAAAATATGTAAAAAATTAATTTCATCCTGTTAAATATTGTTAGATCTATTAATTTTTCTTATATCTAACAATTTTTACTGATTAAAATTACAGTGAAATATAATTTGTGTTACAGGAAATGCAGCTATCAGATTAATACATTCTAAGAATGAAACTGAATATTCTTTTATGTCCTTTATTATTTTATTTGATATAAGTTATGTCTAGGCGCAGATATTACTTCCGATACTACGCAGTGAGATGCAAAAAAATATAAAAATTTATACTATCAAATAAATTTAGTATATATAAAATGATATATATAAGAAATATAAATAATATATATACAAAAATTATATAAAAAATTCATACTATCAAATATCAGTTTGAAAATTTTAAACTCTTAAGTTTGTATTTGACATAGCTCACGCCAGTAGTGAAACATTTGTTTCCTTGGCACGTGCTTTAAAGATTTCAAGCATCAAATAATTGGTAACATACAATATAATAGTATTACATTCAATAACTCGCAACAGAGAATACTGTACAATTTTTATTTGAAATACTGTTCAAGAGGAATTCAGTAATTTGCGGCTTTGGATTTTTTCTCTCTCAACTAAACTTCTTTTACATCTTGCTTTAAAAAAATTTTTGAAGGATAGAAAAGGAAAAAATTATTTAATAAATCTAAAATTTTTCTCTGAAGAGTTTTTTGAAAAATACACAATATTTTCAAAAATTTTACCTCTTCGAATTTTAAATGCTTTGTTTTTGCAATATCCTTTTTTAAATAAATATCTTTATCCCAGAAATAAAGTGTAATTTGATGCAATAAATTAAATTAATGTTATAATTGAAATAAGTAGAAAAACAATTTCATGTTCTTGTTTATTAAATTCAAAATCCTTTTCTCACCTTATAAGTATAAGTAGGTCTTTACTATGTTACGTAAAACGCTTTGACGAGAATGATTAATTACGTAGTATCATTTGCATCATTTCGAAATTCATATTGATTTTCCTTGGTTTTTAATTTTTAAATTATGTATATTTTAGGTCATTAAAGTATATTGATTAAATTAAAATTACTGACCATGTCTTTGTAATCGGATATATCTGATGTTTTCATTAATTTTTAATAACCTGGCAGCAATCATGTTTTCTTCCCGAAATATCTATTATACAGAAAATGTTAAATGTCTGTCGTTCCAGTTTTTGCATAGGATATAACATTCCAATTAAATAGACGAATATTGCGGTTATATAAAAACGACACGTAGTTCTTAGCATAAAACTCGTTTTGCATTGCAATCATTTTTATTACTTAAGATTACTTAAATTACTTAAATTATTTCAATAATATATGAATGTAATAGTTTCTTCAACATTTTAAACCCGGCTATATTTTATCAAACTTGTATTAAGTTAATCATGTAAACATTTATTTTATAGCGAATTTAATCTCCCTTGTTCCATGTAATCTCCATCCATGAAGGAAAAAGTCGAAAGTTTGTTAGCAATTTTCAATATGTATCCCTAACTCACACATACATACACCGAATTAAAGCAAACAATCAATTTTAAGAAACTGCTTGAAATTGATGGAGATAAAATATAATCATAAGGTAAAAATTATATTTATTTCTTTTAAGTTTATTTCATTTTGATTACTATCGATTTTATTATAAAAAAATATAACTTAGTAATAAATTACAATATCATTTTAATAAGATGTATGTTTATTAATAACTATAACTGCAAATAGCAAATGATGAATATTGTAAGTAGCAAAATTTTAAAAGATTTCTTAAAAAAGAAGTAGCATCTGCATTGTATTGCTTCAACGATCTTAAGTTTAGATAATATTTATCTTAATATAAAACAAGTAAATGATTATTAACATTGAACATACGAAGTAAACCTCAAGGAAATTGTTAATGATTCTGAAAAAATTTTAATCTGACTGCTTCTCTTCATCACTAATACGATTTTTAGTGAATTAAATACCAAGTAATATTTACAGTTATCGTAATTTTAAAAAATTTATTTTTAATCTATGAAAACAAAGATGAAAAGGTTCAAATTCAGGCTTTGATCATTAAGTGAATTCTTAAAACTTCTTAAAATTTTAACTTAAATTTTTAATCTTTCATTAATATTTTTTCCAATTTTTTATCATTTATATGAATGTTGATTTGAATAACAAAGACGATTTCGAGGTTTTTGATTGCAACATAATTTTTCTATTTACATGTGTAATTATTATTATACTGTAACAACAATAATTTATTTTAAAAAATTCTCTTCGTGTACACAATGGTATGTTTTCGAGTTATCCGTATTTTTTGTATCTCGCGTAAATTTATTTGATTTTAAATTTTAAATTTCGCATTTTATCCAAAATATTTAGATATGATATAATTCATTTTATTTGAACAGAAATATTTCCTTCATATATGATTACTATTCTATACAATTTCAATAAAAAAAGAACAAGATATCGTTACGACAATAAACATTATTGAACGTATCTCATACAGAATCTTATACGTTGAAACTCTTGTATTATTAAATAAATAATTATTTCATTAATTAAAAAAATATGGTGTTGTATTAAATCTGTAGAAAATAGCGATAACGACTAAATTATAAACATGACAGTGGGTTGTTTACTTTTATGTGGTTGCATAGTTATTAATTTGAATCAAATGAGATGCCTTTTTACAAATTGAATTTATTCTACCTTTCAATCAGTGTCAGAATAATATCAAAATAATATTGTCGTAACATTAACAATCAAGCTAGAAGAGATTGTACTCAATCAACATTACGTTACACAATGGAAGGAACCTTTGTTTTAACGTCATTTATCCATAAGTAGAACAACAGGTTATCAGATAATTGGACATCATCACTTCCCTGATTGTTTCACTTAATAATGACTTGCTCAAACACCAAACCACTTCTAAGAAGTTTGATAAATCTTATGTTTCATATAACATTATCTCAATAGCGAATGTAGTGCTGGTAAGAGAAACACGCAAACTTGCCATCCTATAAAAGAAGTCATTTTTTAATAGACTTATCTTTTTATGATTGAAATAACGCATTTAATGTAATCTGAACGTGGCATATCTTATTGAATAGAAAACGTTTTTAACGTTTTATGTCTTCTTATTATGATAATTTACTTTGTAAGAAAATAAAGTAAAAAAACCTTTCTGTTATATTTCAGAACATTCGAACGACTTTTAATTAACTTGGAATATTTTTAAATGACTTTAAATTTAGAAACAGTGTAATTTGTATGAAAAGAGTGATACACTTAACTTAGAAAACACTTAACTTAAAAATACACTTAACTTAAAAATTTTAACAGAAATTTTTATTGCAAATTCTACTAAATTTAATTTTAGAAGTCAAAATAATTTTAAACATTTATGAAAAATATCTGATTAATTTGCTACAATTGGAACGAGTATCCAACATTACTCAAAATTATTGATTGCTTGATTGATTAACTTCACACTTGGAAGCAAAACAAAGACTATTGGTGACACATTGCATAATTCTGAACCGTGGTCAAAAGACGAGGACTAAACCCGAACTGGCATCCTACTCTCCTAACCTCCATACCATACCAACGTAGGGGTTTTGAGCTCCAACTCATTCATTATACGAAATGGTATCAATTGATGATTTCAAACAATTGTAAACACATTAATTAATTTTTAACAATAAAATATATATTAAAATCAGAGCTTTTAAAAACATGTAATTTCCACCCAATATTGAACTTTTTCTATCGTTTGAAAGCTATAATTGAAATTTATTTAAATGTACTTTAATGAATTATAAGAAATGTATTGGAACTATTTACAAATATAGTCACATTGGTTATGTAAATATAAATATAATAAAGTTTCTGGATTAAACTTCAAAATTTTTCACAAGCATTACAATGAAAGTTAGTTACTATGAATAGGAACTTGAATTTTTTAAGTCGCTTAAGAAAGGGATAATTTAAAATTTTATGCTAATTTAACTAATTTGAGTTTAGTTACATGGTTCTAATAACTCTTTCACGTTTCTTCCTTGTAAATATCTATAGAATATATATATTAAAAACTAGCGTACAAGGTTAATGGTGTTTAATAATAGTTTCCTCGACACTCAGGGATCTAAATGCTTTTAAAGGAGTGACTAAGTGCGTGAGTCTTATAATTCAGTTCTTAAGGAAATTTTAATATAGCGTTTCTACCTATGAAAATATTTTGCTTAAGTTATATAATATTATCATATACTTGTACTTCTAATCTAGTTGTATTCTTTTATCTTGATAATTCTTTAACTTACAGCCAATTTATATATATGTGTGTGCGTGCTTTCTTCAAAATATTGCTAAATTGTAACATTAGAGACAACGTATGGCGTAAAATTTTTGAATGAAAAGTCAAAGCAGTAAATTTTTTGCATTTCTTTATGATCATTATGATTACTTAGCTCATTATGATTATTTAGAAAATGCAAGGGTGCAAAAATTATCGATTTATTATAATGCACCGTGTAATATTCGACCGATTAAAAAGTACTTGTTACATAAAATACTACTTTCACACGCTAACTTCTTAGAGTGAGGAAAAGCTAATTTGAATTGAATAGAGGCCAAGGATATTCCATTCTGTTGGTTTTTGACTTTGCTATGTTGTAAAAAATTGGACTATTGTTCTTTAATGTGACATCATTCTTCTTGAGTTTCATTGTTTCATCACATTAAAAACTACGCCATATGAAATAAGACTTTTAAAATACAATATCTTGATAAAAACTACAAATTAAGAAACGGAGAAAAACTTTTAGTTGCTAAGACATGACTTTGAGTTTTTTCAATGTCTAAAATTATAATATTTTTCATTGATAATTAAAAAACTTTACTTGCTTGAAACATATTTTTCACAATTTTTTTGGCAGAATCTTTCATACGTATTAAACTCATTTCAACTGCTTAATGTTTGATTTACAACTATATGTACTTCAAAGTATAGATAAGCACTGAAATTTTTATAATCATAAAAGTAGCAATAGCATTTTCTTTCGACAAAATTATATAACCTGCTTTTCGAAATAATATACTCAAATAAAATCTGAGATATATGTAATATTAATATGTACAATTATTATGCTTTCGCAATTCTAAGAAACAATGTTTTTCCTTATCAAATACTCTGAAAAAAACTTTTTCAGTAATGAAAGTAAATTTTATTCTCGAGTTTTTTATATATTTTGAAACGCGCAACTTGTATTGTTAAATCACAAAAACAATTATCTGTGATTTTTATTTTGTTTTATAAGTAATGTACAGGGAATATATAAAGAGCTATTATAGATTATTTTAAATCATGTCCGAAATAAAAATATTTATTTTAAATGAAACTTCATCAAATTTTATATATTTTACCTTTCCAATGCTTGATTATTTTTAAAATTTTGTTAACGCAAGGTAAAATTAAAAATCAACTTTAATTATAATTTAAAAAAGGAGGGATGAATATTGCTTTTTGTTTATATGTTTGTTTTTGAAATTTTTTTAACAAATTATTTTGCACACAAAAGGTTTTAAACAAAAAAAAAAAGGATTTTAGAGTAAATCTAAGTTTTATTCGGCTTATTTTATTCCTTTTCCTTTGAAATCCAATTTTCTTTACATCCATTAATAAAGCATCTTTTTTTAAATTTCGTACAACCACTCTGTTTCGAATCGATGAGCAAAACGTGATTCTTTTGATGAAATAAGTTATTCATAAAGAACTGTTTTGTCAATTTCCTTTTTTTTTTTTTTTTTTTCGAAACGCATGACATATCCAATTATGTCTATTAGTTTTGTTTTGTAACATAGGAGACTTAATGAGTCGTATCTTTAATACCATTTTAAAGTTATTATAAAGAAACGTGTTTAGAAACACACCATTTATGAACAGCTATTTTATGATCATACTATGACCCTCGTGACTTTAGCTATTCTAGATGTCAGGAGACTGTTCTTCATTTTTAAAAGGCATCAATCAATTTTCACCCAGAGGCCTACTTCTGGCAAATTAGCTCAGAATTATTTTTTAATGTATTTTGACTGTCAGGGTCAGGTAGGCTGTATCCATGTTTCAGAACTCAAATGAAATAATAGACTTTAACGAGAATGTCAAATTTCAAGTATAGAAATGAATGTGAGAGATGATACAAGCTTCACTCATAAATTTATTTTAATAAGGTTCTCACCTTTTCAGGATACACTCAAACATATAGTAGTAATATAAAAGGTCATTTCTGTAATAAACTTCTTTGACGAAGTAGGATCTATTTGAAAAAAGAATATGTTGAATTTCTTTGAAATATATTACTAATTGTAAAATATTACAGCACAAGTTTTTAAATTAGCATTGCGAAAGTGTTTTTTTATTTAGCCTTCGAAATCATTGTGTAAAAAGTAAGATATATATCACAGTTATTGTTTCCATGAACTTCTAGTTGTGGTTCTTAAAACTGTTTAACTAATTTCAGCATTCTCGGAGCATATTTTATCAGCCTAAATAAATTATTTTTTATTTAGAAATAGCTTTTTACTTAATTAGAAAACAAATTTTTAAGAGGATTATCCTCATTTTGTTGATATTTTCAGTATTATAATTGACAATTACTCTTTATTTTTCTTAAAATTAATATCAAGATTGAATCTAAGATGACAATATTATTCATCTGAAAGAAAAAGTTCAAACATTATCCTCGGTCTTTTGGTCCTGAATTAAAGGCCATTAACTCCCAAATACCAGTTAATTAGTTAGAAAAGTCTGTAATGTAAAATTTCAAAGAAATTTCTATTTCTTTCATCAATAATTTATTATTGCTGGGTATATTAAACAGGAATATCGAGAATAAAGTTGAGACGTTTTAAACAAAATTTTAAAAAAAAGCAAAATTTGCTGGACATTCAGAATTAATAATTTATTTTAATTTATCTAAGTTTCCCAATGTTTTAAATCTGACAGGAATTATTAAGGAATAATTTCCTTAATAAACTACTTAAATAGTGTTTTTAACAAAAAAAATGTATATAAGCATTGTATTATTTTGATATTATGGATTGTGCTATAGATAACTTACTTAATAGGGTAAAAGATTCCGGATTTTAATGTTAACCAAAAAAGTATCTATTATAGAAAAAATGTTCATTAAATAAACATTTAATACATAGTAATTCCTAGCATATTGTATACTTAATGAATGTATATATGTAATATTCTCTAACAATCATCGAAAATCCTTGTTATAATAATAACAATTTATTAAGGCGAGCACATTTTCCAACTTCCTTTGAGATCTGTATTTATTAATTATAAAAATAAGTAAGAAAAACAATTTTTGTACTTATTTGCTCAATATTGCTTATGTTATTCTCAGTTATGTGACCTAGGGCTACATACACTTAAAAATTTGATGCAGCATACAAATACAGTGATAACCTTTACATACGAACCTCTCAACATACAAAAATTTTCATATTTCATTTTGACTTTCGTTATGCAAACTGATATATTTTGGTAAAGAAGCTCAATTATATAACGTAGGTACTCAAATTGTATGTAATAAATTGAAAAAGATTATTCATGCGTGTGATGTATAATTGTACTTAGAGATGTATTTTTCCCCAAAATTCTGGAATCTGAAAAAGAATCAATTTATTTTGTTCATAGTTAAAGTAAAAATTGGATTTCGAAATATGAACATACAAAAGATCAAACTAAACTCACAAATCATAGAAACACTATAATGGGCTTGGAAATTTACGTCTATATATGTAATTATTAATTTCACAAATTCTACCTATGTAATAAGCATACCTAAAAGTGGTGTTTATATTCTTTAAAAGTTGAGAAAATTAAAAAAGTTGAGTATTAAGTCACCTTAATAAGGTATTTGTAATTCAAAATTAATTTAATGTTAAAAGAATCGATCAATTTAAAAAAAATATATCTCATTTCGCCCCTAAGTTTTTATCTGCTCTAAGCAGATGTCAATCAAAATAAGCTTTCAATAGAATTACTCTTAAGAAGTTTTAATAAAACGATTCCTTAATCTGGTTTAAGGACAAATTGGTTGGATTAACATCAATTTAAAACTGTTATTTGTGTCATTTATTATGTGTGAGGTCATTTCTGAAAGAAAGAGCAAGAGATGTTAGTTCAATAATTGATTTTAAAAAATTTAAGATTAAAAAACTGTTTTAATTTGAATAACAGTCTCTTTTCTTTAGATATGTACTTCTGTCCAATAGTTTGGCAAAATTTCAAAACTATCCTATTAGTAATTTACAATTACTTTTATCAACAATTCCATCGGAGCCAGAGATTGCTAACTTGTTATGTATGAATGATTGAATGAAATTTACAAAAAAAACTTCTATCTAAAATAAATTTTGGTTACTTCGACTCATGCTTTTTACATATAGTCAATAATGATCCATATATTCAATCTGCTTCTTATTAAAAATGCAAACATAATAATTTGTGTTGTTTTTCATCTCTTGCATATGTAATGAATCACCCTTTCCTTCCGTGGCATAAAATACAAACTTTCTGCTTACATTAAAATGCTCTGATCTGCATTGCATGCCACCCACGGTTAGGTCATTCAGATGCGAAACTCCTGCTCAAAATTTGCTTCTGTGACTAGGTCATCTCTTGACCTCCCGTTCAGTTTCAATTCGTTTTTCGTGCATTTGATAGTGGTAAACGTCACAGAAACAATTCAAGGAACAGTGAATTAGAATCGGTATTATTAACATGATTTAAGACTTGATAAAATGTGAATCTTTCACTTCAATTTGATATATTTAATGGTATGAATTGATAAATAATTCTGCATGCAGATTATAGTTTCTTCCACTGAGTGGCACAATTCACAGTCGTGACTCTTTCCGAAACTGTATCTATAAGATATACATTGTGAAATTTGAAACAGAAGGTTATGGAAAAATGATGCAATGCTCAAAAGATTATATGATATTTCTCTTTCTATTCACTCTGCATATTTGGCCGTCACTTTAAAGTTATAGTTTCTTTTAAAACTATTTCTCATCAAGAGCCAATATATATATATTAATATTGAATTGTATTATCTTTCAGAAAATCTTTTTCAAAATGCTTTCTTCACTTGTATTTAATAAATATTATAGAATTTTTAAAAAGGCTGCCCAGAAACTTTATATTTTATTACAATTATTTTAATTTGCTTAAATAGAGATAACAGTAAACATAGTTACGAAGAAATAAAGATAAACAATCCCAAATGTAATTTTGGCATTGAATACGTGTAATTTGATTATGAAAACTGTTCATTGTTAAAATTTAAAATACATTTCTTTGAAAGTTCAATAAAAGACTTTATGCTTCTCATTATGAAATGGAAATACAACATTTCTATAACAATAGTATCAAAATTGTATAACTTTGTATTCACAAAAATCATTGTTAACAAAATCTTAAATGATATTTTTAATAATATAAAGTATTATTGAGAATAAAAAATATTTCCTTTGTATTTCTAAATATTTAAATATTACTAAAAACAATAAATATGTTTCAGTATTTCAAAAACAACAAGAAACTTTATATTTTTAAATAATTATCAATAACTTTTGTTGATTTATATATAGTTGGAAATTACCAATAAATAAATTTTCATTAAAGCCCAATTTTATTTAAAAACATAAATTAACTAAGGCTTCAATTTATACATGTATCGTATTTCTTCTTAAAACTTTTAAAATTACTCGAGATTAATTCAGAGAAAAACGTATTCAAAAGTAAATGATACATGACTCGGTATATTTTAATCCATTGTCTAATGTTCTCATTTCTTTTTCAAACTCTCATATTAATGTTATTGAGCATATATAATTAATTAATTCTGAAACGTCACTTCATTATTTGTTTCAGTATTCATTGTTGTTGAATCTAACAGTCACTAAAGAGACATTAAGCTCACAATTTAAATAACAGAAAACATTAAATTATTTTAATAACAATCACTTTAATTTACGCTCTCTCTATATAATTACAAAAATGCCTGAATCTTAGCTTATAAATAAGCATTGAAGTACTAGTTTACCAATTCCTCTTTTCGAGTGAACTACTTCTTGAACCTACAGGTTCGATTCCTTTTACCACTTACTCTGGACAGGGACAACTTCCGATTTTATTAACAGAAGATCAACTAATTTTAATAACAACCGATTTTAATAACAGAAGATCAACTAATGCCATTCACTCTAATTTCTAACTTACTAACATCTATCGGCTTCTTGCTATCATATATCCTCTATTCCTTTCAATTCTATCTATCTTATATATCACTATCTTAAATTCTACTTACTATACTGCTTACCTTCATCTAATTTGCTCGGATCTCGTTTTATTTTGTTGGAAAAAAGTTGGAATTTTAAGCAATTCGAGCAACAAGAAATCCGTAAGTTTAGTGAAGAGAAAATTGCGGATAGCCGAACATCACAGTGTTCAATCTATGTACTCATATGAGATATAGATATAGTTATTATATATAAACTTAACGTGAGTAATTTTTTTCTAACTTCCCAACGTTGCCTAACTCATAATATTTCATTGTATCTTCAAAAGTAAGTCATTTTCACTAAAACAATAAAGAAAAAAATTTAAATTTAGTAGAGTATTTTTATTATTCAAAAAAACTTTTCAACTTAAGTGCATAAAATAATAACTATTGGCACAAATTTTATCAGTACTTTTATAATAAATATTTAACCCCCGAATTCATTAATTATAGATAAGTGTAAACATGAAGATTATTGAAAACATACATCGTTATAAAAAAAACCTAAAAGTGTTCTGAATACAACTACTTTTAAAAATGTCTATTCATTAAAATTATATTCACATTCAGTTTCATATACACTGAAAATTTATATTCAAATAATTGCCAACATAAACTCAGCATTAAAAATTTACATTCATGCTGAATTAATCCAGAATTGTTATTTATATTTAATAAGTAAAGCCTGTGTGCTTAAATTATTTTAAAATATATTTTGGTGTATACAATCTGTTGAGGATTTTAATTTGTTACTTTTTCTTCTACATGAACATTTTACTAAAATAAATATCTTCATATAATAATAATAACAAGCTGTGTTATTTTCCCTTGATTAAAATGTCATTCCGTTTGCGTTTTATTAAGATTCTACATGTCGCTCTCTTATTGCAAGCAAATTACTCACTTTTACACCTTTGATGTCACAAGTAATGACTCCGATGCGAATGCGCTTAGAATACATAACGCAGCCATTAGATATGATGATTTACTGGAAGAAAAGGCTATGGAATCAAATACATTTAGTTGTAATGTGCTTGTCCCTGAAACATTTGGGCTTACTTTAAGATGTTTGTATTATAAATATAATGCATGACTTGTTTTATTTAATAAAATTCATTTCCAACATTTTTCATATTTAAAAATTCATGACGGTAACAGATGATTATTCTGTATTACAAAAAGAGTAATTATTTTTAACTCAATCTGAAAAATGAAATAAAACCGTAAATCGTAATAAAAAATCATAGTTTGATTAAAAGGTACATTTTAAAAAACATTATTTCATATAAGATGGCAAGTAAACATAAATGTACGTCATTTACTCAGAATTAGGTAGAAGATAAACTATACCGACAAATTAACAGGAAAATGTACCAAATTCTTAAATTTGCTTGATAAATACTAACATAAGCAGTAATCAATTCATTTTGAAGGACTTTATAGTAATGAAAATAATTTTTCCTTCCTACAATGCGCAGCATTCTAATAAGTATCAAAATTTCACGTGCTGTAAATTATCCATTATTTTTATTAAATTCTTAAAATTCTTTTGGGATGCAAAACAATTTACCAACTTTTATTTAAAATCAGTTTGTAATCTGTTCAGTCATTAATTGAGTTTAAATTTTTTTTATAATAATATAGTTCATAAATTACAAATTTGGTTTATACTGGTAAAATATGTATTATATCCATAGTTTGAGTAAAAATAGCTTTTAACAGCCTAAAAATGTACTCAATTGAGAAAAATATTTGTGAAGTTATTGAAATAAATTAAAGTAAATACTTTAAATGTATACTTTAATTGAAATAAAAACTTGTCTGCACCAGTGTAGCAAAATCGCATGAGATCTTTCAAAATAATTTAAATTAATATTGTCAATACCTACCTAAATCCCTATATTTTACAAAAATTAAATAGTTTTTATTGAAAAAAGAAGAAAGTATTAATTATGCATAAAATTTTCATGACTAATATGGTATTTAGAAGCATTCCAGGTGAAAGAATATTAATAGTTATCTTGGTTCATTCATGCTAAAACAATATTCTTGCTAAATTCCATTTAGATTTGATTAAATTTAAATTATGAAATAAATTTATAACCGTAATTTTGAAATAAACTCTTTTTGACATTTTTAGTTAAAATTTTCGATTTATCCTTGATGCAAAATACATTTAAGGAACATATCGGTAATATTATATGCATAATTAAAGAAAAAAAATATCAAATCAATTTGATATATGAGTTTTTTGGGCTAATTCAACAAGTTCAACAACTTCATTAACACTTCATAATTTAAAGCACACACTTTTCTAGCATGAGGTAATGAAATAACATTGATGCTAATAGTATGCAAGAAAGCTTCCGCATTTCGGAAGAAAGCATCTTTCATAAGTTTTTTTTATTCCGTAAATGATTTGAACTTCCATCCTTTGAACAGCATGTTTAGTATAACGGGACACTACTGAAAAAATAAATGGGTTTTTAATGATCATATATTTTCAGACTAGTTGAGAATTCTAAAGCATTTTTAGAAACGTAATGAATAGCATCGAACCGTCACACACACACACACACTCACTTTCGCACAATATGCTCAAAAGATAGCTAGAGGGCCGAAGATGTGCGTGGTTTATGTCTACAAGGAAGTCTCGATTTCAGTGTTTCTATATATAAACTGTTGATGTTTACTTTTTGTGTTTTGAAAACTGCTTAAGAAAAGCGAAATACAGTTAATAAATAATGCTTGCCTTTCAACAGTTGTCGGTTGTTAAGTTCTAGAAGTTATTGTTCAAAACATGATTTATTTGTTGAAGAAAAGAGAAAACAATTGAAATTTTAACAAGAAACAGAAATCATTTTGGTGCATTATCTGAGTGTGCATAATTTCAAAAAGGACAAATCTAACAATCTATAAAGTGCATTACCTCTTTATTTTTTAAAGTTTTAAAAACAATTGACAAAAAATTTTTGCAATACAAAATTTTAAAAGTTTATAGAACTCAATTATAGTGAGTAAAAAGCTTTCATTATAACAAAAGCAAATCAAATAATCATCATGTACTTATATTACATAATTATCCCAACAATCTAATGAAAAACACATACACAGAGAGAGAAGCATGTGTATAATAAATAAAATACACGTGAATTATACATTATTAAACTTATGTGTAGCAAATGAATTATTAATCTGCATGTATTTAATGCATCTTTGGAAGAGTTAACGCGATTAAAAAACCTGTTTAATTAATTTTTTTTTATTTATCAAACTAATACAAACGGTTTTCATTGAAACACATTAAAGTTATCTCTTTGTGATTTAACATAGCATCTCTCTAATGATTTCGAAATGAAATGTAAAGGCAACTTTTTAAAATTCCTATACCGCCTGATGTTGATTTTTAGATAGGCTTAAATTCATTCGAAGCTGTAAGATATATTCATTTAAATTTTATTTATAGAAATATTTCTAAATATGAAATTTCTACAAAAGCATTAGAGCTGACACATATGGACATTAAGCAAAAAGGATTCTGATAAACAATCTCAATATTACAATATCGGCCGAATCATAATAGAAATTATTTTCTATAAAGAACGATATAAAACAGGAAATACTTAAATGTACAATGATATACTAGCTAGCACATGTTTATACATATAGCTTTATTTAGCAAAATGAAATTAATTTTAAAAATAAGTTTTTGAAACAATCAAATATTAATATGTTTATACATTTAAAATGTGTAGATTAATTACATTTCTGAAAATTAAGGTCGAAGCAACTTCTACGCATAGTTTTAATATACGAGTATTCTAAGAATATTATTTAACTGTTAATACTTTTATGGGTACCGTGGTGTAGTAATTAGTATGCCTAACTTCGATCACTGCCGACCCAGGCTCGATTCCCGGTGGCTTTGACTCTGGTCATTGGTCAACTCAGCCCTTCATTCCTCAGGGAGTAATAAAGTAGTACCATGTTCTCAAGGAAGTTAACTGGGGGGAGGGGGTCTAGCATCAAGCTTTGGCCTGAATGCTAGCTAATAATTAACGTCCCAGCCCCAAAGGCTACAGAAACGGAGATGGGACTGATTAATGGGCCAGATTTTGACTCAACTAACATTTTTTCCTTATGGTAAATCAAAGAGTAAGTATTCTTTGAGTATTATTTTCGTTTTGGTGTATTTCAAATAATTAGTAAATAGTTATGATTCATGTGACGAGTTTTTTTTTTAGTTTAGTTTTTATTAACGTCGCACTAGAAGCAACACGAGGGCTATTGGCGACGGACCTCGTAATTTTGAACCACGGTCAAGTGACGACACCTGAGGACGACACCTGAGCTGGCACCCCCTTCTCCTAACATCCACACCACGCCAACGGGAGGACTTTGGGCCCCGAACAGATTTAACGTGCATCAGCCCCGGCTACACGGCGGGTCTTTGGCGGCCAAGGATCGAACCCACGACTGAGCGAAAACCGCCGGCCGCTAGTCCACGATCTTGACCACTAGGCTACCGCGGCCCTTCATGTGATGAGAGACAGTAGGAAAGAAATCTGAAATATTTCCAGAATTGAAAATCATATATAAAACTCTCTTTATAGACAACAATTTTGCATTAATCCTACACTATAAATATTCATCGGTTAGAATATAAAAGAAAAAGAAGAGAAAAACACAAAGATTCTAAACAACATGCGATCCATTGCAACTCGTATTTTGTTTCCCCCTTCCTTACCAAATTCTAAGAATTGTTGATATTTTACATTTTCCACTAATGTAACCGATTGCTTTTATTTTTATTAGAAATAAAGCTCTAAAATCAAATCAAAGAGAAAATTTTAGTTCTTTTTTTATTTCTCGCATATTTTATAAAATTTTTTATTCCCTTATTTGAAGATAATGTCCAAGTCCTTACGTAGTTTTTCCCCTTGCAATGTCGCCATTAATATTCGAATCACGAATTTTTGTTTGCTGATAACATGTATTGCCTGAAACATTCAGAGTACGAATGGTTTCTGGTTTCATTAATGAAATTGCATATCAGTGTACTATCTCTCTCCCTCTCTGCTTCTCTAATAAAAATTAACCTTCTTGACGAGAAGCATTTAGAATTGTGAAATATATTCTAGGAGTGGCTTTATACAATTTTCTTTCCACACGCATTCTGTAATTAGAAGTCTCTAAAAGTGTAAAGTCGAGGTCAAGTAGAGGAACACAAGAACATCTTTTCGTCCTTTAATTTATTTATATTAATTTAATTCCAATTGTAATGTTATAGAAAGAAAAGACATGTTTACTCATTCAAACATTTTACTGTACGTGCTTAGTAGGTGAATTGATAATGCGCGAACTTAGCCTACTTTACTATATTATACAGCTCATTCTTAGAGTAATGAAAATATTTTTTCAAGAATTATAATACAGTTGTGTAATAGTAGTTCATTGAGACACAAATCCATGGTTAAATTTTGATTGGATTTCTTATCAAAATACTTTCCCTCGTCTCAAATGATAATTTATATATAGTATCTTAATATAGTAAAACTAGAAGTTATTTTTATGTAATGATACCACAAATATAATGATACAACAAGTATTTTTCAAGTCCAATAAGTGATAGTCAAATATAAATCATTTTTTCTTGTGTGTCAAAATCTTAAAATCTACGTCAAAAAATTTATTAATTTCATAATTATTTTTGCTAAAGTTTTTTATTCAAAACCATTATTTCGTTTTTCTTATAGTAAAAAACATTTTTTCAAAAAATAAGTAGAAAGTTATAAACTATTATGCCTACAAAGAATATATTTAAAATGGATTCTTTCTGCTTATTTTTTAATCCTTCAAAGAGAATTTAGAGATAAATTTTTGAAAGTTTTATTTTGAACGAAAGCATTTACGGAAAATTGCTAATTTCTATCATTGGCTCCTTACGAAACACTAGCTTCCTAACTTTAAAACCCGGTATATAATAAATTCTTACTTCACGTTCCGTTCTACACAATATCATTTTAACATTCCAGAACGAAATTTAGTGGTAAATTCCTCAAGTCACAATCAACAGGGAAGCAGAAGATTTACTGAAATTTCCTGGTTTTTTCTTCCACACCATCTTCTCTCCCAGCGTTGGCGAGTCAATTTCCCTTGAGGACAATGTCGTTTAACCCGAGGGCACGAGTTGCAGATCGGGAAACAGTTTCTACTTTTCCTCGCTATTGTGTCTTCTACTATCGCTAGGTCATAATGCTCGACCTTTATGTCTAGCGTGACGAAAACGACACAATCGAACATTCAGATTCGACAGGCTCTTCTACTTTTGATGGGATGTTATAACATGACATTTTGCAGTAATTCAAGTCTATTTTTACCGACACTTTCGTTTTCACTGTCATTCTTTGTGAAGCAGTAGTGAAATTCGTTTCTTCAATTGCTGGAGATGGCCTAGATAAAACAAAAATTTCATGCAAATTATTTTAGTAATTGTTTATGCAAAACATTAGTAATATATTTTGGTTAAATTAAATATGCCTTTTGTGTTTTTATTCATTTTTCTCCTGGTGAAGTGTATTGAGCTTTATGTATTTTAAAAGCATTGTGATTGATACAACATTCTTTTTGATAATTTTTTTCTTTTACTCTTTTAAATTTATTCAAACGTAATTTTTTAAACTAACATTTATTCTTAAGTGAAATAGAATATTTTCTTTCTTTTTATTACTCTTCATTACTTAAATTCTACGAAATGAATTATTTTTATTTAACCTGACAGTCTCTTTAAAGTTAAAAAGACGCTTTTTTTTCTAAAATTATTATTTTTTTGTTTGAAAAAAATTAAATATTCAAATCAATGCACTTCAAAAACTAATTTTTCATTTTAATGTTTTTTTTCTTCATGCTTTGAAAATAAATTTAACATTCTTCTTTGAAACTTTAAATGTATTTATTCATCAACATTAAAAAGTTTTGCAACATAATTGTGAGTAATGCTTTTTCAATAAGAGAAATTGCAACAAAATATATTTAAAAATTTTGCATAACATAATCCTTAATTATACTGTCTTTGATACTGTCAGACACTTTTAATTCTAAATACATATTTCATTGCAATGAAGAAATTTAACCGTAGAGGTAGTTACACATGCTTCAATCGGGCTCTTTCTCAGTCAGCTTATACAATTAATAGTTACTCGTAGTTATTACTAGATCATTGTATAATTTAAATTCTTATTTTCCTGTAACTAAGGTAGCTAAATTATCAATTTATTTCCCTCGAGAAAAAAAGAAAGGACTTCTTGATATGGTTGATATATAGAGTTCATTCATAAGTTACCGTTATAGAAATAATAATAAATTTAATTAAGTAAAACCTACTAAACTGAAATTCAGGCAAACTATATTAATAAATATTTCTGAAAAATTGCCTCTTACATTGTATCTTAATCTCGAAAGAAAAATAATGCGTCTTGGCAAATTTTCTTCAAAAGTAAAAGAGAACACAATATTTGTATATATATGACTTTTAGAATTTGACGCATGTGTAAACTGATTATATTTCCTTCTAACCTATTAGTGAAGTAAACTTAGGTAAAACGATATTTTTAAACTAAACATTTCGTTGTGTTTATTTTAAATCTTTTCCTATGATTAATATTCACTAATGATTTTTAAAAGAACATTTTGCACATAGAATTGCTGTCAAATAATATTAAAAGTAGTTTAAATTATAATATTCTAATTAAGAAATATATATAAGTTTCTCTTTTTACAAATCATAATTAACAAACATTCCATTTTATTTTTCTATCAGTACGTGTAGAATGTCTTATGTTTATGTTGAATATATATTACATAAAAAGATAATTTGCCTTATTATGAGTAAGTAATAAGTCATTCATTAATTCATCAACTATGATATTATTATTTCATTTTCCCCATGACATAATGAAAGACAGTATTCAAAGCAACTAACTTCATTAACACGTAATGTTTCAAACTAATAGATCATAATAACACAGCTCATATCTTAAAAAGTGAAATATTTCATTTTAAAAACATTATATTCCATAGCAAAAATAAATTGAAATATTAATGATAGAAGACAATCAAGATCACAGAAAAGGAGAGAGAGAAAGAAAGTAAGGTTGTGTTTGAATATAATGGTAATGAATATAAAAAAAACTCTGACTTCATTTAGAAAGGTTTTGTAGATGATTGATATTTTACTAGAATCAGCATAAAACTAGACTTCAGTATTTAGTATCAAACACAAATATATCATCTGCACCATTTCTGAAGTTAATTCAAAATAATGCATTATTTCGAGAATATTTCTCTTTATTTTATCATTTGAAAGAAATTTGATGGTAAAATATTTCAACAGAATTTCTGATATTAAAATATTTCAAAAAGAAATTATTTTTATATCAAAGCATACTTCAAAAGAATTTTCGATTCCAAAATTTTACAATAGAATTTTATATTTTAAAAGAATTTCATTTCAGGAATAAAAGTTTAAAATCTGTAATATAAATATAGAAACATTTACGCAAGTTTACAGGTTTCTCATACGGAACCGTAGTTACTCTTGCAGTACTATTCCTCGCAGTAAGATGTAAGAACCATGCAAGTATTTTCAAATAATTCAGTAAATCATGGAACTCTTCATAATTTTCTAATAAATAAAAATAACCAATGATCTTAGGTGAAATAACGCACTGCATCTTTTGACTGAAATAATGTACCCAAAAGAAAATTTAAAAAGAAAAACTTGACATAATTATCAGTTAATGTGCTGTAATAAATGATTACAATCCTGTAGCCGATTGTAGGATTCCTAATAGATGCATAAATAAATTAGTGGTAATAATAAAAGATAACAATACAATAAACAAATGAATAAAATACTAGACATTTTAGCTGTAAAATTGCACCCCAAAATCAAATCTAGAGCATTCGCTCGTTTTCTTAACGCAGACAGAAATATCTCCATAATTTCTCTTTTTCTAAGCATTTATTTTCTGTGATCTCTCTCCTTTTCTTACATACGATTTATATCGTAAATAAAAATTATATAATCGTAATAATCCCTGTTGTTACAATTACTCAATAAAAGGTGTGTTCTGTTTCATGAGGTTAAAGAAAAGTTGAAAGAAAGTGCAGAATAGCGTCCTCGATTACTAATGCACCTAAAGAAGATTGTTCCACAGTTATAGTAAAACCTCTTAAATTGGTTTCATGTTTCCGTGATCGGAATCTGATTACCTTTACCTTATCTAAATGTTTCAGACATTTGTTATAGAAGATATTTATGGCTAGGCAATCTTTATTTTAGTGACATACTGAAAACTAAGGAAATAGATAATGACGCGTTCGTTTTGCACAAAATAAGGTATTTTTGTCTACGTTCAATTAAGTTATTTTTTGTTTAATTTACTCAAAAAAGGAAATTCTCAGAGTACAGTAACAACTAATTAGTCTTGTAATCATGAAATTAACTCTGTTATCTACTAAAAAATCGTTTTTATTAACGTTTTGTACCTCTTATTGATCGAAAAGAACATAAAAAATTGCAGTGCTAAAATTCATTGGATCTAAGAATTAATTATGAAAGTAAATTTTGTGACCTCGTTTCAAAAGAAGTTTTGTGATTTTTATTACAATGTAAAAAAAATCATTAATAAGTATTGAAATTTCATAGTTCAAATATTAAGCCATTTTTTCAAAGCTTTTTATGAATGATATTTTATATTAAGGAAAGGAAAAAAAATTATCTTTTATACTTTTCTATTGCTTTCTCAGCCTTTCAATAAACTTTTCATCTTCATTTTTTTTAAATATGATATTCCGAATCCTTAGGCGAAATTTATAAGCTAGTCATTAAGTTTAGTTATTACTCACTTCTAACTTAAAAATCAATTTTAAACTTCTTTACTTGTTTTAGATCATTTTCAATCCTACATCATATGTCATCAAATGATAAAATGTGATTTTTTTTTTTAAAAAAAAAGACGTTGTTCCATTTTTAAGTAGAAATGTATTCTTTGAACTTCATTGAAATACAATCCTTAGCTTCCTCTTCAGACAACATAAACTATTCTATACTATTATTAACACCAACATTTTTATGCAAATTATTATTGGTGCTGCATAAACTATACTTAATTTTAAACTGCATTAAGTAGAGTAAAATTCAAATTGTGAATATTTCGAAAGCTCTCGAGCATTACGGGTGACAGACCATTATGGATTATTCAAACTTATATCTGAATACATTTATTTGGTTTTTAAAATCTTTCATGCAGAGAACAAAAGTCAAAGATAAAAGTTTAAGCTAAAATTAAATATTAAATATAAATGTATTTCCTTCTTTTATCTTTTCCTCGTCTTTTAGCACGGTTGGGGGAAAGATTAATCAGATTTCAGAATACGCGTTTATTTATTTCTTATGGCTTATACATATCTCTGAACCATAATGAATATGATATTTGAAAAATTTATATCATTCAATATTTTTTTTTCATTTTAAACTCAAAATTAATATCTCTTAAACTTATCAAATATACTAAAATTATTTAAATAGAAAGAACTTGGTTCTCCTCTAAAGCTAAAAATGCATTGAGAATGATTATTTAAATTTGTTAGACCTTCCCTTGACTTGTTCCAATGGAATTCAAAATTTTTTGTCGGGTAACGAAATTTCCAATTAAGTTGAATGATATGGAATATAGATATTGAAGCAGTTCATGATAAGCAGCAAGTAAAATCAAAGTTTTTGCTTTCATTTTAATTAACATCACACTGGAAGACTTTGTTAGTGTAAAAAGTTTGACATCATCTGTATTTGTAGTTGATCCTATTTCCTTATTTATTATTGAAGTTAGTGCAGATTTTTTTAGTTTATAATTTAACATGTCTGTAAGGATATATGCCTATTCCAATCCTTAGAAGTATTCTGAAGTTATAATTGTTAATGAAAAAGAATTATCAGAATTACAACGATAACAGTTGGCAATTAAAAAAAATCTCTTTCTTTTAAGATATTTGAACTCATTTTACATTAAAGAATATTCAACAAAGTAAAAACTGAAATCTCTGATTGCAACATGGAATTTTTCTATTTTTTATTGGCACTAGTGTTTTAATAAATGTTGAGAACATATTATCCATCTACGATAAAGAGAATCAGATGAATTTTTTTTTGCTGTTTGATCCTGTTTTTAGTATACTTCTGATAAACTTTCTAATACTGGCTTTTGTTTACCATTCCTATAGTTGCTTTAATATTTTTCATAACATAAGAAACTACGAGTTTATATGGATCTTTAAATTTTTACTAGTGCACTAATAGAACAAGAGTCCCTCAAGGCTCAAATTTGGGTGTGTGTTACTTTACCAGTTGTGATGTACTAGTTCTTGTGAGAATTCTTTTTCTTTACTAATTTCAGATTATTTAAACACACACACACACATATATATATATATATATATATATATTGTTTCTTATTATTATGCATACTCAATCGAATTAGAAAAACTGACAAATTGGATGGTAATTTGATTTTTTAAGTGACATTTTACTCCAATAAAAATTGGTTAGCGTCTACGGCATCTGAGTGGCTTGATCTGCTTAGACACATAAATGTCATGAATTTTAAAAGTTCGTGAAATTTATGACGAAACACATCAAGATGTTTCCATATCTTGAATTATTATTATTACTATATATATATATATAT
>BMAW01022454.1:78027-111565 GCA_019974015.1 Nephila pilipes
ATGTATATATATATATATATCACTCTAATTTTACTAAAGTCTAGTGGTGCTTTGGTCTGTATCCAGACGGATTATGAGAGAAATGCCATAAAAAAAAACAAAGGGCCGAAACAAGTCACATCATAAAAAATGAATAAAGGTAGCGTCAAAACGGTAAAATTAACACAGACTTTGCCGGACAATTGGTGAATACTGACGACGTTCATTGTTTGTTTCATGCGTGAGAATAAAATAAAATAATATATATTGGTTCAGTATAACGTTGTGAGTATGTGAGAAAGCTTTCGAAATCAACTCACAAATAATACCATAAGATCCACAAGACGTAAGAACATGAGTAATGTAAGCATAACTAATCATAAAAGAAATCAAAAGTATAAAAAGATCTTTATTGAAAAAGTAGCATGTAACACAATGCGATTGAAGGACGAGACATTCATGTGACACATGTAGAGCCAGAAACATCCAGTCTTTAGTAGGAGATATGATCTCTCCTAATTGCTATACAGGTTTCACATCGTCTGGCCAAGCTGAGTATGAGGTTGCCAATGAGTTGTTGATGCATTGCTACTGGCGGAAAGTTACGTGTGACAAGTGTCTCCCTTGAAATTCTCATACATACTCGATAGCATTTAGATCCTTAGACCTTGCCAGTCAATATCCTCACTGTCCAACAGCTCTTCGACAGCTACTATGCAATGAGCTAGAGCGTTGTCGTCCTTGAAAAGGAAATGCGGATCCATAGCGCCTCTAAAAAATCCAAAAAGAGTTCTCGATTCCATTGAGTATCTCTCCAACTCTGGTATTCCCGCCAAAAATTCTATCTCTTGATTGCATTTGAAAGAATCATAAATTTATAATTTTCATTTACATTAAATTGAATCACATTAAACTGAAAGACATTTTGGGCTGTAACATTTTTCTGTTCGGATTCTTTGCTACCTATTCAAAATTGTTTAACAGAAAATCTGTCAAAAACTGTCTGTGTCAGAGTTTAAAAATGTTATATTTCATTTTCTTTAAGACTTTTTTTCTCTTTGTTTTTCATGCTTTGGTTCGTACTTATTCATGAGATGAACCTTATTTTCTTTCCATTATTTATAGATTGCGTATTGCTTTAGGTATATTGATCTTTTTCTTAAGTGTTTCGTGGTGTAATTTTTTCAATTATGTTTTTGAAATGTGTGTGCGTGTTTTAATTTATTTTGTGTGATACGATGTTGTAACTATGATCTGGATTTTTTTTTCAACATTTTTTAGAGTTTTGCACTTTTCTATGCTTTTTTAAAATTGGTTTTATCCATAAAAATTCAAAATAAAATGACCAAATGAAGCACATAAAATGATATTTGACTTAAATTTAATGAACAGGGAGAACATAAGTTATTATTTATAATAAATTAATCAGGAAAAAAGTATTGCATTGTTTGTGAAAGTACTTTTCCACATAATAGGAGACATCATATCTCTCTCTTAATATATACTTTAGAACACGACATCAGACTATCATAAAAAATATGAATTTTTTTTTCTTGGGTCTGATTTACGATAAGAATATGTGACTAAGAAATAGGGGGAAATCAGAAGACAACAAAATATATTTGTTAAAGTAAGCTGAAAAGACTTGGCAATGACAGAAGCTTTCCATGAAATTGCTTTAGCAATGTCGGAAGAAAAGAAGCCTTTTTCTATCTTTTTAATCTTTGTCTCCAGATATTTTCAAGACATCTTGATAATATAAGTATAAAAAGAAAAGTGGACTCGAAATTGCTATATCAAGGCAGACAATTATGAGACACAGCATTTGGAAGACCTCCCATCAGTTGGAAGACCTTGTCCATTCTTGTACTTGTTTTATCTCTAACTTTGGATGAATCCCCGAACACATCTGATATTGAACAGTTAAACATTTTCATAAGATAAATTTATAATTTTAATGTCTTTGAAGAACTTACCAATTTTCAAAATCATTACATGGTAAGACAAGAGGATCAGACATATTTGGAAAAGTAAAATCGTGCATGAAAAATCTAAAAGTAGATTGTAGCAAACTCATCTGTGTATGTACTAATGGAGCACCTTCAATGATAAAGCAAAAAGCACTGTAACTTTGCTTGAGAATTTTCTAAATTCGCTTATACTAAAATATCGTTGTATTATACACCAAGAGGCAATGTGTGCCAAAACTTGAAACTTGTATCATATTTTATTACCGGTTGTGAAATGTGTGAATAAACTAGATCAAGACCATTAAACAGAGAATATTATGAATTGTTAGATTTGAAGTATCGATTGTGAAATGAGCTGGCTTTCTAGAAGGTAGGTTCTAATTTCCAGAAGGCAGGTTTTGGAAATTGAAAAGTACTGTTTCTACTTTTAAGTACAGGAAAATGAACGACCTGATGAAAGTATCCTATTATTTGACAACTGGATATTTGATTTGATCTTTTAAGTCGATTCTACTAGTTATCTTAATGGTTCAAATTTAAAACTGTCTAAAGCAAGAATAACTTATTTCATAGCTTAGTAAATAACATCAGTTCCTTTTTAAATGAAATTTAAAATGTTAATTTCTCACTTAGAAAGGGGGAAATTAAGTAATTTTCCATGCGTGAAATAGCAATAGGAATATGCTAAGAATAATAGCAATTTAATCAAATATATAGGGGGAAAAATAAAGACATTTCAAGGGACGTTTGAAAGTCGTTTTCATGGTTTCGTTAAAGAAAAAAAAGTGTATTCTCACCTTTATAAACTCATTTTCACAGAGTGAACAAAACATTATGCAGACGCTTAGTAACATACAAATGGAGCATATTGTTTTAAAACAAATCATTCTTAAAAATAAAATTAGATGACCTTTTACCAGATCAAAATTCTTCTAACGTAAGGGTTCATTACCATGTGAACATTATCAAGATCTACAAAAATCTGCAAAAAATTTTATAAGTCGCTTTGGAATGACATCAGATCTGAACAAACATTTTCGCCAATAAAATTGATTAAAAAAAACAAGATCGCGAATAACGTATTCAATTTTGAAGAATTCTGTGCAACTCTCAATAACAAATTTAACATTAAAATACTAGCGATATCCGAACAGACCTAAAAGCTACATTTATGGTAAGTAATGTTCATGTGCTGAGATATATATTGTTTTTCATACAATAATTAACTGATTTTAATAAGTTTAATATGTCTATAAGCCTAGTTCTATTAAAAAGGTTATAAAACATACGCCAAGGTCAGGATTCTTTATAGCAAACAGAAACAGAAAGAACATACAAATCTAAATTCTAATGATCTCGTTCTCAGTACCAACAATTGTGGTCCACGGTTATTTTCACCAAATGACACTCTCTGGTAGCTATTGCATTGTCTTGAAGCGATCACTCTTTCGTGCAGGATATTATTCCTGACTATTGTAGATTGTGGCTTCATTTAAACTGGAGTGAATTCATGAATTTAACTTCGTAATTATATTAATCCTTTTCCTCCCTTAAGTGAAGCAGATTCAATAACCTTCTCTCTGTTTACCAGCCCTTACCCATGAACGTAAGGCAGTATACAAAGTGCTTAAGTTATATAGCGCATTTGGACTCGTTTGTCAAAAATTTGGTACATGGTAAGCAAAAGGTTGCCCAGCCCTGTACTACAGGGTGAGATAAGTTACAATGTCACCTGGCTATGAACAGCGGAGTTAGTGTTCCTATCTCAAATATGGTCAGAGATACGAGGAAAATGTCATCACTAAGTTATAGAACGTTTCCTATTGAATTCGGAGAGACACCTTGTGTACAGTAATGCCAAGATCAGAAAGGGTAAAATACTAAACAGTATATTCTCAACTTTTTCAATAATGTTATGTCACAAAAAGTGCTTGAAAAAAATAATAATTATAGTTATCAGAAAAGACCTTTATTTTCGGTGTTAATGTGCAGCTCATCAACTACAGTGCATATCTCGGGTTTGTTTATTTTTTTAATATTACAAATTTTGCGGCATTTCAGGTAACACTCCGTCCCATGCATTAGTAACACGTCTTTTAAGGTTATGCTATATTGATGCAAAGATCGTATACAGCTTCTATTAGAGATATCCCCATAAAAAAAAAGTCCAAAGTAGTCAGGTTATATGGGCACGTAGCAATTCTATGCAGTCTCCAAATGCAACGATATGATTTTGGAATGCTTCCATCAACTACTGTCTTACTTTCTATGTCTTATGCATGGGAGGGATACCATCATGCACCCCTCCCGCATAAGACAATCATATGTTTTAACGTTGAAGTGGTAACGGATTCTCAATAAAATCGGATAGAACATGGGAAGAAGCTCAAGTAACGCGCCTTCGTAAAATGCAGGGCCAATCAGTCTGCTATTAAAATATTAATTCCTTACGCCAAATATTAATTGATCAGAGAGCTTGACATCGAATTTCAACATGACTTGTAGAGTTTCTCAGCCTCTAACAATAGGATTTCTATAGTTTGTTGATCTGTTGATTGCTTTCTTCATTCAAGATTTTTCAAATGCGGCTTTATGAGAAGCAACAGTTTTTACTGATTTCTCATGTGTGGCTGGTCAGGTGTGTGGGCCAATACATCTTCAAGTTGAACTTGCTGCCCTTCTTTAACTAGTGTGCCGAATCGAGGTTGGCTAGTCACGTGACTCATCTCCCTTTAATGTTTCACTCATGGGGAGGTCTCCCTTGATATATATTGGCGAGATATGCGATATATGGCGAAGCGCAATGGAAACATTCTCGATACAGTGGTGATGTGGTTCACGCCTTGTGTATACATTTACCATAAATTCGAATAACCTCCCAGTAATTATTTTTAGAAAATTTCTCCATGTTTACGAGCTTTAAAGTGAAGTCCCTTTGAAGTATCTCTTTTATTGTAGCCCCTGCAAAGCAGGTATGACGTTCCTTACATATTTGCATAATACACGAATTTCATACGATTCGCATATCAAATATAATAGTTTAATTGGTGAGTCTAGAAAGTCAACTTTACACGATCAGCATTACAGTATTCAAGTCCATTTTTATACACAGTCAATAAAGTATACTACAGCGTTTATTGAGCAATGATTTTTGGAATATGAATCACGCCGAATCACCGACGACTGTTTGTGTTGGTCAAAATGATTATCTTTTCTCATTTGCTAGCGTTTTTTGACGAAATGACTTTGAGAAATCGCAATCAACAAAAAGTGTGTTTTACAAGCTCTGCTCTTAGAATTCTTATCCGTAAGTTATCTTCTTGTACTAAATCGAAACTTTGGAATTGATTTTAATGCTGTATGCCTTATCATTTTCGAGGTAGGAATGCTAACTTTTACATCTGGTAGCGCTATATCGTATCTCAACTTGAAGCATATAGCTACTTTATTATACCTTGACACTACAATTAAGGTAATAGCTATCACCTTTCTCAAGTTGGGGAGGGTTTCAGGTCTTTAATGAGTATCTTAATATGAAAACCACGCTTCCCCGAAAGTAACATCCACTCGTAAATTAATTTCTTCTGCAAACGACTCATTAAAGCTTATTTGGGGGAAGGGGTCTTACTTTTCACGCGTGATAATTTATATTTATTAATGTTCAAGAAATACATTCATTTACATATCCCTATTCAAAAACATTGATTCTAATGCAGCCATGTTGTCTTCTGGATCCACGTCATAAAGCTCTAACCCTCGAGTTCCGGCCCAAATTTTTTCCGAATTCATTTCCTCTAAGACCATTGGCCATAACCTCTCATGCTTCAGAGCTCTCCTCAAATGAATTTTCCTGTCCATGTAACCTGCTCGTAGAGCACTGGCAACATAGCTATTTACTTCATTATTCAACTTCTCCCTTTTTGCTTTTCTACCTCTTCGCATGACAATGTGTTTTTGTTATTCTTCTATGTCCTAGGCTATTCCAAGCTTTTATCCGTCAACCTTCAAAGACTGATAAATGCGATTTATTTGGACGCAGGCATTCAACAAAAGTCACCCAATCTTGTGTTGACAAAGTTTGGGTAACGATTTTAACTAGGGCTAATATTGAGAGTAATCTTAAAAATCCTATTAAGTTTTTTTTTTTAATTAGATCTCATTTTCGTAGAAATGCGATATATGTACTATTTTATTACTGAGTAGTTTGTTATGTCTAAACACTGGACTGAGTAATCTCTATGGCTGATTTTCAAATATAGACGTCCTTTCAGGAAATTTACCTTTTGTGGAAGGTTCTGAATAAACAAATCATAAAATTTTGACAATCTAATGGAAGCTTTCAAACTTTCATCGATGTTTCATAACGTTCGGTGTATTTTGAGGATTCTTTTTGTTTTACCAATCACAACTGCCAGCTCTGAATCTTTAACCCTTTTAAAAGAATAAAAGCATTTTCAAGATTCCTCGTGGGTTCAGAAAGGCTAAATGATATGAATATGTAAAGATAATCAAAGACTTAAAGGTAGATCCTGAAGAGTTTCTAGATCTACTTGCAATTATAATTTATTTAAGCCCTTCAGATGAAGTGTCTCTATGTATCTGTGTACTTATTTTTATATAAACTTTTAATTATAAAATAACTTTTTAAAAACGTTACTATGGGTCTTCCTTGACGATTTTTTCTGGATCTGCTACTATGTGTGTGTTCTTCGAATTTAAAACTTTTCACCTTTTTTTTTATCACTTATTTATGAGTTCTAATTTTGTAATTGTTCCCTTGGATCAAAATTAATTTTTCTCTTGTTTCGTTTATTTTCAGAACTGACATTCCTGGTTGATAAATAAGCAATGAAACAAGGAAGGAAGGAAGACTAAATAATACAAATCTACAAATTTAAGACTCATTTCCTCCATTGATCATTATGCAAGCACTTTTAGTTTAATTGTACATTGCCTCTCAAATTCTCAAATGCCTTGATATGGTAGCCTGAAGAATAAGTTTCCACCACGGGTATTATTTCCTCATCATCTAGCAACATTTCATTGTATGCTTATAGCCAGTATTTTTTGTATTGTTGAAATTCGATTCCCTTTACATTGAACTAAAGTCATTTTATTTTGATTTTTTATGAACAGCTCTAGAATAAATAGAACTTACTTCCTCCAAAAGTGTTTATTTAGAGTAAAAAAACTAAAACAAAAACTGTGAATTACTCTTATTTAGAAATACACATATATGGGTATCGAGCAGTCATCATTTGAATAGGACGTTAACGATATCTTCAATTAGTAGTCCAAGGTGAAGTCTTAACTGCACTTCCTTCTATAGTAAACATACTTAACCTGGAAGATCCGTTCTGACATGAGTTATACTCTACATTTAAATTGGAGTGTTTAGGTAGCGATAAAATTGACGAGATTGATGTAAAGGTTTTGACCTCGAATCGGGACTCTTTTCTGAGTTAGAAGATTATTCAGAATAAGTGGACAAAAAATAGGTTAAAACAAAAGGGAAACAAAACAAAAATAACTGAACAGAATAAAGATGTTTTTAGGGGCTTGGAAAAATTTTAATTCCCGTAGCATGCTCCATCTTAAATACTTTAATCCGTACTTAAGGGTAGAATAAAAAGGATTGTAGAATTTAAGAGGTAATAAAAAAAATAAATCCATCTTTAGGTTTCTCATCACGAAATGTCGCTAAATGTTTCCTGAAAGTAATATTTCGATGAAGCCGATAGCTTTAAATCTTCTTTCTAATGAGATAAAGGTACACGTGAATTTCATGTAATGTTGCTTAATGAGTATATTTTACTATACTCAGTTTAAAATTTGAATTAAATGTTTTCGTAAATGAAATGAATTCGTAGTAAAACATTATTGCATATAGCATTATGTAATCATCCTTTAAATATCAATACTGTTATATTTGATCATAATAAAATATATGCATGATATTACAAATTGGAATTTTGTATTTCAGTCTCGATATTCAAATTTCCATGTACAAAATGTAAGAAACTAAGTATATACTACTTCTTCTTATTTTTGATCTTTCTGAAAAGAAATACTAAATCAACAACATCAAAACAACATTTGTGGCCGTGGTATCCTAGTGAACATAGTCGAGGACTCGCATCCAAAGCTTTACTTCGGGTCGGGGGTTCGAGTCTTGATGCCACAAAAGACCCGCCGTGTAGCCAGGATTAATGCCTGTCAAATTTGTCGAGGATCAAAGTCCTCTCGTAAGCGAGATTTGGAGGTTAAGAGAGAGGAGTGCCAGCTCAGGTGTTGTCCTTGTCACTTGAACGAGGATCAAAATTGCGAAGTCCATCGCCAATGGTCCTTGTGTTGTTTCTAGAGCAACGTTAAAACAAATAAAAAAACATCTTTTAATGAATTAAAATCCTAAAAGTATACATTTGATGACTTTTGTTGAAACGAATAAAAAAAATGAACTAGAAATAACTTAAAGAAAGACTTCAAAATTTAAATAAACATTTCGTATTTTGGAATGCCTTTGCCCCGTAGTATTGTAAAACTCCTTCGTTTAAGCAACTATTGAAAATAAATGTTTTACATTTGAATGATATTATATTTATGAATAAAATGAATTAGCCCACTATGTTTATGTTTTTAAATTGTTTTATTTCAATCGCAAGCTTTTTGTTAATTGTATCCCCAAAAACTACATGGAAAAGGTGTTAAATTAATGAATGTCAATAATTATATTCTTAATGCGTTATATGATGATGTAGTTAAGGAGATATATGTAGCTACATATAAAACTAATTTGTATTACATCAATAAATTTCATAATATACGTTTTTTTCTTTTTGAAGATATGATTTGTTTTGAAACACTCACAATCATTTACATGTTCACTAATATTTTGAAGTAATTCTTGTACGAATTTAACTATAAATATTTCATGTTCTTTAGTTTAACATTAGATTTTCTAATGCTTGCTCATGCTTAGCAGAGAAGTGTTACTATATTTTTGGTAAATAACAGTTATAACACATATAATTATTATGATTATTATTTTTACCAACGATTCTAAGACTTTTTCATTTTTTTTTATATAGAGAGAGCTAAGAGAGAGAGAGAGAGACAACATAATATCTATACGGCTAAAGTCACAGCTCCGCCTTTTCGTATACAACAGAAGAACGTAGAAGAGAGAGAATTTCTTTGTGCAGTTGACTTTATAGGTAGGGATATCTGGAAATCCCCCCCCCCAGTCACGTGGACTCACGCGCCTCAGGACGAAGGGATTCCGAGGGAACCTCCCTTCTCCCCACCAGACGCCCTCTAGTCTAGAGGGACCATTTCCAACAGATCCACGACTATGGGAAAACTGATTTAACAGATTCCACAAGCACGCGATCCAAAAAATAAATGGACAATTCGGAATTGGATCAGGAAACAGAAACGAACTCCCTAGAAAAGAGTGCCCTAGAATTCACTCCGAATTAGAGAAAGGGAAAAATTAGGAATCCAATTATGTAAGATCCTTACACACACACACACATATATATATATATATATATTCGGCGTTTTAATATATTTTGTATTATAAGACCGCAAATAAAACTAAATGTTTTCTATAATTCTAAGCTAATTCACAATCTTCCAGCTCTGTTAATGAATACGTATCACTTACTTATTCTACTTTCTTGATCTATTATTATGTACTATAACTAGAACTTATGAACACGAGTTCTTTGAATTATCCCTAAAGTCAACTCCACCTCTTCTTCAGAAATATTGTTTTCCACGAAATCGATCTAGAATGTTGAAACCTTTCATTTTTCTCATTTGAGTATGAATATTTGTCATTAAAAGGGATTCAAATTTTAAGGGAATCTCAATTAAAGCTTCAATGCATTCTATTTCATCTAGTGTATGTGTATATATATATATATATATATATATATATATATATATATATAATACGCAACGGTTTTTCTTTTAGTTTTATTTTTAATAACTCTTCTTCATTATTGAAAAAAAGAATAATTACCTTTACTCAGACAGAAGGTCGGTAAAAGCAAGACCAGGGAAAAGATTTACACGAACCGACCTCAGTGCAAGCAAGAACGCCCACAGATCACATTGTTAACAGTTCTTCTCTTCACTACAAAGAAAGGTTATCGCTGGATTCTCCACTATGAGTTGGAAGAAAACTTTAAAAGGGTTCAAATGCAAGAGTTTAACAAATGAAAGGTGCAAAAGTTCAAGCAGCTAAGGATCTTCTGGTGGGAATTTATTAAAAAAAAGGTCGACTTGAGTCAGCTTCAATGAGCTTACGTTAGGCCTAAGTGTGATACACAAAAGAGCTAAGAAGTGTGAAGATATGGTCTCCCGTTCACGAAAGTGTTCTCTTTAATGTTGGATTCCTGTCTTCTTTTATGTGAAATGAGATGAGATATCTCCACAGATGAAATCTTTTGATTTTTAGTGATGAAGAGATTTCAGCTTATCATCTTCTCTGAATTACCGGTTTCGGGTTGGTGGCAATGACTAGTTGACATGCTTCTGATGTCTTATTAAAAGATGAAATGACAAAAAGATTTTAATAAAAAGTTATAAAATTGAAAAGCTTTTTTTGAGTAGCCATATTTGAAATAAAATGAAACGAAGAGGTTCTTAAAAATTATATGATATCTTCACATTTAAAGAAATGAAATAAAGAAAGTTTTGAAATTTAGGAAGAAAATCAAGAACATTTTTTTCAACCATTTCTAAAATTAATTCCAATATTTGTTGACACGATTTAAAATGATAGCTTTTATTTCATTAGTACAGACAGCTGAATTAATGTTTGCAACTTTGGACCATAATAGCTAATTGGTTGAACCGGCAGGTAACGTGTTCAGAATTCGTCCTTCCATAGAATTTCATGTAGCTCACAAAATGCGCTTGCAAGTTAAATCTGTAGGAGTTTGGTACATGGCGTTTATTTAGAGATCAGGTGGTCGGCTCAGGTGCCCTTCTCGTCATCTGATTGTAATTCGAAATTATAAGTTCAGTCGTAGATTCGAATTCTGATACCACTTAAAACCCACCATGTAGCGGAGCTAAAACACATCACATTTATCGATACTTGAAGTCCTCATGTGAGGTTAATGTGGAAATTTTAAACTTGGCGTGTCAGCTCGGGTGTTTTCCTCCTCACTTGACCTTTGAAATTATGAGATCATTCGCCAATAATCTTCATGTTGTTTCTAACTGCTACTTTAATAAGCAATCAGCAATCGATTAAAAGTCAATCAAGATGTATTTTATTGTATTAAGTTGACCTTTGAGTCAAGCGTAAATTAATAGCCAGAAAACTTTCAAAAAAAAAGGTTAATATTCAAAAAAAATTGGGACTAACACAAATATCAAACCAATGTGAGCCTCTGCTTATTACTAAGGATAGATTCCAATGAATTTCACCAAGTAATCAGACAATTAAAAACCAATCAAGCAAATATGTTAAACTATTTTTATTCTTGGCTAAGAATAATACAAAAATCAATTATTGTTACGAATGTGGAAAGGAAACTGTCTTGCGCACTTAAGCAAAGACTAACTGAAAATTCTACTTAACTCAAGCACTGCAAAAGGGATCCGAGTTGGGAATAAACTCATACACAGGGACCAAGTTTCAATAATAGCTATGCAAGGATCATCAAACATTCTGGCATTTATGTTGTGCGCACCATATGCTCGTGTACCTTCAAACTATATAATTCTTAGCATTTAAACAATTCTAATCTCATTATATTATCTTCCTTCTATTTATTACATTTCTATGTATGTATAATAATGCTAATTTACAAAAGTCACTGTTTATTCACGAATCAAGGTTCTAATATTAATTAGCGTCATAGAGTGGCCCAAAAGATTAGTTGATGGAGAAAGCTCATGTGAACTCATTACAAAATGACCATTCAGGATCTTCTTACTGTAATTCTTATTTTACGAAGCATTTATGAAGGATAACCTTTACGTTAAACTCATACTCTAATTATTACAAAATAAAAAATAAGCTCTGGCAACTAATATGATGGAAGCTGATAATTTAGTATGACTTTATGACCCAATATATGGAAAATAAAACTAAAAAAAATTTTAGTAAAAACTTATGCTCTTAAAAATGCTGCACTCTTATTATAAGTGTTATTGAGGATGACTGATAACAAAATAAAAAAGATTGTAAATTATTCTATAAAATGCGTTTCTTAAAAAGTAGTTTTAAAAGTAGTAGTAGTAAATAAAATTTTAATTGTGTTGTGAAAACCAAAGTGTTGTTATCAATATTTGTTATAAGGTAATATATTAAAAGAGAATGAAAATAACCGTCTCTTTCCTTTTTAGCTTTTCTCCTATACAAAACATCAAATATACTGTTTTAAGAATTTAATCTCATCAGGCACTTAAAATGTTATTATAAACAATCAGAAAATAATAATACTGATTCATTAGGAATGGGTTGTAGTCCTTTACACGAAAAAAATTTTAATAGTTTTTGAGATGGTCGATATACCAATAATAAAATGACTCCTAGAAATATCTTCAAATTGCATAAAAATGGGAAATCAATATATAATCGTTTCAATAAACCTCCACTACGCTTTTGGGAGACCCAATATTCCAATTTCATTTCTAAAAACATAATCGGCATTCCTGTTCTTATACAGAAAGTTTGTCATCTTATGAAATAATTTTTTCATTATTCAATTAGTTAGGTATTCGACAAAGCCACTGTAAGTGGTGAAAAGGATTTAAATCTATGTTACATAAAAATTATATTTAAATCTCTGTATTGATCAACTCTGTGTTATAAAATTATATTTTATTTTATAAATAATTTTAAGAATATTTGAGGCAACATTTTAAATACAAATATCACTTCAGTACTTTAAAGTGAGTTAATTGCTGAATTAGATAAATATGTAAATCAGTGCAGCAGTAAAAGTGTGTATTAAGATATTTTGCCTCCAATATACAGATTTTACTCTTCTTCTATAATTTTTTTTTAAAAAAAGTCAGCTTTTTGAAAGCAGTGATCCATAATGATTTTTAGATATTAATATTAAATGTACTAGATATTTTGATTTTTTTAAAAAAAAAAAAAACATTATATAAGAAAAACTTCAATATTTGAAATGAGAAAACGCAAGAAAAAATTATTCAAATGAATATTCTCATATCACATGCAACAGGAAAATAATTTTCTCCGGATTAAAAAACGTTCAATTTCTGTAATATATTTATGACTGTTTTAATAACGAAGAAAATATCATTAAAAATTTCTTTTTGTCTCATTTGCATGACAGATTTTTCAAATACAAATAACTCTTATGCTATATCCTTAAGAAATCCAATTCATGTAATGATAGATCAATACTTATATTTATTGTAAAGGAATTTATTGAAAAGCTCTAAGATATGCATTTCTAAGCTTATTTTCAATTACACTATAATACTAATTTCGACAAAAGACACCAAAGGGATTTAAATAATGTGTGTTGATTTTAAAAAAAACTGGCTGTGTCTCTAGAAAGTTTAAGGAACTTGTTTTCAAGTTAGTTGAAAAAATGAAATGTAACACAATAAGTGGATTATTAACTATGTGAAATGCGAAATTATTTGTAAAAGAAAGGAAGTACTCTTCTTGTTTAAAAAAGTAATAAAATTTCAAAGTTATGAGTTTTTCCTGATGCAATGAATACAAAGGCTGTCCATATCATTTTCTACATTACATCATATTATTATAACTCGTAATGTATTTCGCAAAATAAAAAATATTTTTAACTTTTTATTTATTTAGTCTTTCTCGTTTCAACTTACATATATGATTGCATCAATTAATTCATTTAAGATACTTATTTAAAAAGAACTTTGATTTCATAAGTAGCTTTTTCTTTGTCATTCTTAAAAAAATTAAAAATACCGTACCATAATTCACATCATTCTTCCGATTTCTTCATTTGGAGCATTTGCAAACTATTTTAAAAATCAGAATGTTATATTGCATATTAAATTTTCTTACAATATCTAGAGCTTCTAAGTTTTTTTTATTTATTTAGAGTACCATTTGAAAGAAGAAAAAAAAAAAAAGAATAATCAGGTTAGAAATATAAAGAAATAAAACTATGAAATTAATATTACTGGCCATAGAAACATATTGGGAATTTGAATTATACAACCAAATAATATTGTGACATTATTTTTACAATTTTTTTAGAAATATATAATTTTTATAACTCCTTATACAGGTAGACAAATATTTTTCAAATTTACGTCAGTGTTTTCCAAAGCATTTCTGAAGTTCTACAATTACCTAAACAAGTAATTGATATTCTAAATTTTAATGGGATTTTAAAATGATCAATATGGCTCGCTCCATAATAATTTAATGTACATCAATAATGAATTAAAACTCAATAACAAATGCAATTTCAGTAAATTTATAAAATAACTGTAAACTTCGTATTATTATTTATGAAATTAACACATTTATTTTGTTTTCTCAACTACAGAATATAATTAAATGTACAAATTAACATTATACTCATATTTCATAGATATAATTTTTAAAAATTTTAATCAAAATATATAATTTTTACATATAGCATCAAAATATAATTTTTACATATAGATCAAAATATAATTTTCGATGCATTACATACTTTTAATTTTTTTTTTTTTTCAAAATTACATTTTAATTTGCAAAACGTAATATTACTAATACTTAACAACAATATTTATAATGGTAAATATATATTAATAATTGGTATGAGTGGACAAAAAAATTGCTAATAAAAATATTTTCTTTTTGATCGAGTTAAAAATGTTTCAAAATAATTTTAAACATAAGCCAATCTAATTTTTGTCCGAAATCTTACTTATATAATTAATTTCATTTGCTGATTTTTTTTCCATTTATTTTGTAGGTATCTGATCGATCAAACTCAAAATAAAAATTGATATAAAAATCTAATTATTTATAGAAATGAGGAAATGTTTAAGTTTCTGATTTTTTTTAAGTGCCTTTTTTATAAAAGAAACTAAAAGGTGGAGATGGAAGAAGGAAAATAAAATGACTTGTTACGTGTTGAAAATATCTGGATAATTTTTCAATGTCCATCTTTTGAGATAGAAACAATAAAATATATTTTGCTGTGAAATATATAGGAGCTGATAAAATGAGAGCCACGCCACACCTTTAGAATCATGTTGCACGACACAAGATGTATAAGTATAGAACAAAGATAGAAAGATTTCAACTCTGAAGATGTCCTAAATAAAATATTTATGGTCCTAAGTGAATAATATTTTAAAGTGAGAAATTTTGAGCTTCTGATTTTGAGAGAAGGGAGGGTGAATTGTCCTTACTCTCTTAAAATAGATGAGTAGAGATTTTTAATTGATAGGCTAATAAAATGTTTTTCAAGGAGGAAGGGAGGATAAAAGCATTATAAGGAAAGAAATTATTTTACGCTTACCGAAACATTTCTTATTAAAAACAATCTTAAGCAGCTTACAAAACAAATAACTAATGCAAATTTGTATGCTATTAATAAGCAAATGGTGATATCAAAGAATTATCTGTAATAAATAGTTTACTTTTAACAAATTTGTTAACTGAAGCATTTAGATTCACTTTTTTTTCTTACGGAATAGAAATTTAAATGGGATGGTATCAAAATTCTCCTGGCAATGAGTCATTGTATATTATTTTATGTAAATAAACATTTAAAAAATAACTGTTTAAAATAGTTAACATAAAAAACATTTTAATATTGAAAACTCACAAAGCTTCAATGTTTAAAGTTTTCAAATTTAATGTAATACCTCAGAGAAAAATAAATGTTTTACAAATGTTACAAATCCTAACTAAACCAAGGATTTTGAGTAAAAAAATGAGTGTTTGAATATTTTATTTTCCTTTAACCTCTTGTAAATCTGTCAATGTAAATATGCAGTACTGGTAAACTACCATTGTCTATGTATGCTTCAGTGACTACATTCACAGAGAACCAGAAAGTTTAAAAGGATTCACTAGATATCGATGGTACTCTTAGAGAGAAGAAGAGTTAAAAAAATTTCCCAAGAGTCAATCAAGTAACTCGGTTTTATTTGATAAGACAATGAAAAAATTAATAATTACAAAATAAAAATTAATAAATTAATAATTAAAATTAAAATTAAAAGTTAATTCTTACTAAAGTACCAAAATAAAAATAAAATAAAATACTAAAAATTTTCAAAATATACTTCTATTTGAATTCATTTTTCCTTCACGCAGATCTATTTCTTTAAATCAAATATAATACATCTGTAAACTAAAGAAAGAAAAATTGTAAAAACATAAGTAACTGTATTTTGCTTTTAATAAAATAGTATCACATTGAACTGTTTCATTTTAATTGTATATTATACCACAAGTTATTTATGTTTGCTAAAAATATCCTAATAAATTTATGAATAAGAAAAGTCAACACTGCCTAAGAAATTTTTTTGAAATTAATTAAAGGGTTAAAATCCCAAAACTTTAGAACACTTTCAATTCTACTATCGATCACTAACAAAATGTGAATGTGATTTCCACTTAATATGTTTCCATTTCTTAAAATTACATTTTGAAATTTAAACTTTTATGTTATTCTTTTTTTTTTTCTTTTTTTTATTTTAATTTTGAAAGTTTGTGTAAACATTCAGAAAATTTATCTAACATAGTTATCATTTTATATTATTTTATTATGATGCATAGTATCAAGCAATTGTCAAATATGTTCAGATCTAACGTGAAATGACTAATTTGTAACTTAATTCTGAGTATTTGAACCTTCTTAATAATTATTAATAATTACTTGATTACAGAGTAAACAATTGACTTTATCATTAAATGTTAGTAGAGTTCGATTAATGTAACTCTGTATTTTAATTGAAGAAAAGGTTCAAAATTTAAAAATATTAATAGAATCTCAGAGAAAAATTTATGCATATCATTCCAGGTTGTATTGATCTTTAATATACAAATATTTGATCTTTATATTTTTTGCATGTCCATTCAAGCTGTAATGGTTAATGGTTAATGTGAACTGTAGCTCATGATTTTCAAACTCCTATAAATTATTGATTTATTTTTCATCCCATTGCATCTTTTAGTATTAGCGAAATCGTTATTAACCGAATATTTGAGATTCAATGGTATTAGTATTTTTTATCATTCATGTCGGTACAATTAAAAGCAGAAATAATCAACTAAACAGAAATAATCAACAATAAATCAACCAAAAATAATGCATGTCGTTTCAATATTTGTTGTAAATTGTGTAATTTTACAATATCGTTTTTAAAAAAAACTCTCAATGATTCATAATTTCAATCTTAATTTTTATCGCATAGTTCACAATACAAAGAATTGTCTGAAATAAATAAGCGATGCTTAAAAGAGAAAATTGCAACCTGAAAATTCAAAAAGAAATGAAAAGCAGGAGTGCTAAGAAATGATAAGAAAAGCTTTAAGAAATCGAGCATAAACATGAGATACATGAAGAGAAAAAAATTTGACCAGTAATTTATGCTATTATAGGGTTAATTTATTGTAGGGACGAATCTGTTTTCAATGCTTTTGTCTGAGCTAAAAATTATGTTGAGCTTACAAAATCTCCAAAAACATCGAAAACGAAATTTAAAACCCAAAATATATGTTTATTTGTGTTTCGCTTTATCTAAGGAAACATTAAAAATTCAAAGCTATACAACCTTTTAAAAGTCATATTAAACTAGCTTTTTGCTTGTTAATTTCCTTAAGTATTCAAACAAAACTTAATAAAATCATTTAACCACGACTGCATCCTGAATTTCAGGAAAATTATAAAAATCCAATGATTACCATCAAATGTATAATAGCCGAAACATAATAAAAAATCATTCAAGCTCACTATTTCAGTAAAACAGTGGGAGGGAACCGGATTCGTAAGCAGCAATTGTACAAATTTTCCTTTCACTTTCTTTTCTATCACTTTCAATTTTACTTCTTTGAGATCACCGCAAAAAGTTCCTCATAATGCGTTGATCGTGAGAAACGTGTGTCAAAGAAACTGGAACAAGAAAGCGTTATTGCTAGTGATGAAGTGCGGATAATTTTTATTACGAGAATCAAAATATGACCATGCCAGCATCATCCCATTTACTCGATTATTTATTGCAATTCTTTCATTATGCATCTGGGTTTTTAGATTGCTATAATGAGTGTAAGGAATCATTGTGCTTGTAGAAATCAATTGACATTTATTTCAGATCATTGGTTTTTCTTATCTTATAAACATATATGTGACCATTCGTAAATTATTATAATGTTCTATGGCAGCTGTGGTGAATCATATTTCAATATTTAAGTGTTTCCCATTCGCTGGATCCGGGATCCCCTTTTAAAATCCTGTTGTGAAAGCGAAGAGAATGTTTCATGATATTTTTATAAATAATGAAGCCTATAAAAATAAAATATAATCGTTTGTTAAACTATAATCGTAATTTCTTTTTTTTTTCTGAGAATAAATATCACATACCGATAATTTTCAGCGTTTGTACATAGGTTTGGATTTCGAATCCTTACATAGATAAAGAGAAATATTTAAAAATGTACATTTTTAGTATTAAATTTTAATTCCCACACTTTCGAAGGTTTTGTATATATAATAAATTTTTCGAACACACTAGAAAAAAGTTTTCATAAAATGTTTGTCTCCACAATAAAAATAGAATATGATATCTGGAAAAATCATAGCATAAAATTATTACACAACTTTCTTCTTTTATGTTTTTCTCTTCGGGTATTCCTTCTTCGTGCTCAAATCTTCAGAATATAAATATCTACGCTAGTGAAAATATTTAAGTAAAAATAAACCGAAAAAAACATATTTTTATTATTACTTAGTATGCTTTTCATTTCCCTTTTCAATGTCGAATAGAAATTTTCTCTTGTAAGCGTGAATTAATTTTCCAGTTCAAATAAATATATGCTTTATACATACAGGAATAAAAGGGTTATTTTAAAGTATGATTTTCAGATCAAATGTCAGGATTGATTAATTTTCTTTAAAATTTCAAATTTACATGTCGGAAAAAAGAGAATTAACTAAGGAATTTCATTTTCTAAATTGTACCTACATATTTAATGAAAAACTTATTTTTATTAGAGATCATTTCCCATGCATAAGTAAATTTTATAATGATCATAACAACTTTTTTCATTTAAAATTATAAATATGTTAATAAATTACTATTCTATCAAAAAAAGATATTTTGTTCAATTAAATTAAGTTATATACAATTATTTTATCGATATCAAAACTTTAAAGTACTTACTAAAATGATTAAAATATATACATTGTAACCTAATAATTGCATAAGCAATTGCGTAAATGAATCTAAAAAAATTATATAATAACTGTCCTTTAAAAATTATTTAGGGAACTGATTATCTCATAATAATTTTTAATACCTCTGACCATGCTTTTATGTTACACAAATTCCAATAATTAAAAATTTAGTTATTATACATAGTTCAATGTGAATTTTTTAAAAAACTTTTCATAAATATGTATCTCTTGATATCAAGAAATGAATAAAAAAATTTTAAGTTCATTATTGAGTTTTAATCGTGATATTAGTCGCTCATTTGAACTAACTTTCTTATTGAAATAGTCAAACTCACCGCATTTTATCATTTAAAAAAAGCTAGATGTATAACAATTAGTCCGTTCTGATTTTCTTGTTACACGTGTCAATCATGTTTATTTTACATTTGTATGAATAGATATGTATTTTTTATTTTATTACAAAAATTATAATTTACGAAACAAAGCATAAAAACTTTTCTAATGCTTAAAATAAGCAATATTGGACATTAAAAATAAAAATTTCAACGATTCATAATTACATTTTTGCAAAATATTTACACGCCACATATAAGTTTAAATAATTAACAAGTAAATTCCTTTCTTAAATGTTAATTTGCAAATATTGCAGAACTATTTTACTATATAATTCAGCAAAATATATAATAAATCTTACTTATCTTGTTATTGTTACCTTAATCTTAGAGAAGTAATCTTAATTTTATTAATCTTATTTTTACCTTAATCTCATTTTACTAATATATAAAATATTTGAGCAATAAAATAATAGTGAATCTATTTAAAGAAATTTTTAATTTAATTGCCTTTTTATTTCATGATACAAAATACAGGGGGCAAAAACTCGAACACTAGAGTTACTTCAAGCATATAGTTATTTCGATATTTAAATATAGAACAAGGTTACACGTTCGAATGGAATGAAACTTTTAAAAAATCATCATAAGCCAAATAAAACTGTTATGTTAAAAATTAACTATATTTTAACAACTCTTTTACTTCGAAATGCAATTAAGTCTCCCTGAAAAGCTGCCTTAGTGAATTTTTTGCCCAAAATTTCCCCATGTATCTTTTTAAAAAAAATTAAGCAACACTTTGAGCAAAAACAAAAAAAATCATTTATAAAATGTTTAAATGATTTATTTAAAACTAAATTTATAAGAGCAGATTTATCACAAACTTTCAGTAGCGATTTATTATAATAATAAAATTCCTTTTTTCTACTAATAGATTTATATTTCAGAATATCATTAAAAAAAGAATGAATTAAATATGAGATTAATCAAGTGAGACAAAATTTGGTATCGATAAGCTTTACCGAATAGAAGAGGAAGTTTATGCATGAGGAATTTTGAGAAAATCAAAAACTTAAATTATTGTAAAAATAAAAAGAATCTCTTTGCCTATTGCATATTCAATGATTTATCTTAATTTAAGCATAAATTATTTCGCATTGCAATATTACCAGCACATGAATGCCTCCAAAATTTATTAGTTTTAACTCATTTAACAGTTTTGGTCACACATTTCAACCATAAAATTCAACCATTACTTTCAAAGTTTTGGCTCATTTTAAAACAGTCTCTAATTTCTTTCTTTCGACATTAACTTAAAGCAAAATTGCTAGTTTTCATTACGTGAATTTTCTTAACGTTTAAAAAGATCATTAACAATTATGTTATGTCTTTAAAATTAATAGGACTTTTATGAGTCAAATAATAAATATTACCACTTTTGGCAGGGACAAAGTTATTCTTATTGCACGAATAATTGTTGTAATAAGTATGTATTATTATTACATCAATTTCTTAAAATTCGTTACAAATGTAAAGTTTTAAAGCATGTGATTATTCTGAACTGTTGACTGAATTATCTGTAAATATTTGGTACCCTTGCAAGTAATTTATAATTCCCCTACTATAATTTCCAAAAAAAAAACATATATTGTGATCTTTAGTCAACACATCGTGATTCATTACGTTAATTTTAGCAGTTCTCAAAGCATTATTATATTAGTAGCTCTTTTTAAAACGAATTGTTAAATATGGTTATAAGTGATATAATTGCTGAGAAGATTCATCAAATTACTAAGACAAATATTATCCGCAGAACCTTGAAAATAATTACTCATCATCATTTCGCCCCTAGATATTTTTGTTTATGATGAAACAACACCATTGTCCTTCAACACACAGAATAAGCGTTGAGGTCCAGATTTCAAAAATATTAATTTAATTATATATCACATCACCAAAATGACGCTATCTTTTCTTAGGTAAATCCGCTGTACTATGATCTAATTGTAAATGACTTTTTTAATCTATGTAGAATATCCGGTTGTAATCATGTCTTAAGTCTCCAAGGTGTTTGTTTCAATGAAAAAAATAGGTAAATTTAATAGCACTATTCAATTACCATTGACAAATCGATTAGCGTCTAACTATAACGCTTCTCCTGATAATCTTCTTGAATACAGGTTTGATATTTTGATGGACAATAAGCGTAAATAATCGTAACAACGGAAAAACACTTTCCGTGCGCGCTCTAATTTTCCCCCAAGTTGAGGTCACATAACCGTCTGATTTCTTTCGGTTGTGTATATTATTACATATTTAAAAAGAATTGGGGAAAGAAAGAAGTTACGAACTGTATTGATAGATCTTCAATTGGATGGATTTGTTTTAATTAACATATTTTCATTAATGTATTCGTAATATTCAACTTTTTAACTGCTCCACTAGTACTTACATGTAGTTAAAATACTGACTATTGAATAAATTTGGGCATTACATTCCAAGAAAGTTTTTTTGCTCATTGAAGTACCATCAGTTTTATTCCACATCAATTTTTCGTGATGCATAAAATGTGAAAAACTAAAGTAGAAAAGTGATATAACTATATATACATTAATTTTCAGATCAATACTTGGCAAACGAAATATTGAATGCTAAAATGTAATCATTTTTTTCGAGTCTCATTAGAATAACAATGTGATAATATGCACATAAAATACATATAAAATCCATTTTGAGAATTTTTATAATTTTTTATAAATGAAACAAATATTTTAAAAAACCTGATAAATTTTATAAATGAAAGAAATATAGAATTTGCATGTTCACGTATTTAAAGCAAATTATAATCCCTGTTCTGCTAATACTGAGGTTGTTGTCACTGTAAATAAATTTGTAATAAAATAAAGAATTATTTTATTGTTTTATAGAATTGTGCTTGATTGAAATAACTAAGTATTAAATAATAAAGTCTAAGATAAACAAAATTTTCTTAGTGCACTAAAAACTTCAGAGCTCAAAACTCTTTATTTTATACATGAATAAAATTGTAGTTATTACATTTGATTTATTATAAATTAAATAAAAACATACAACAGTCTCAAATGTAGTGTATTAGATATTTTATATTTCTAATGACATCACAGAAGTTTTTTGTAATTTGAGAGTCGATAGACATAAGTCAAGTTTACTAAAATTCAAATGTATTTTAAAATTCTCTTAATATTCAAAAAAATTAAATAAAATTTATATAATCACTAATAAAAATATATTTGTTATGAAACAACGAGTAACGAAATATTTATGCGGTTCATATGTGCTCAGGTTCTATAATTATTTCAGATAACTAAAATATTATTTCTTGAAATCACCCTAAGAATTAGTAAGGAAGACATTTTTGTCTCATTTTTAAAAACATATAAATTAAAATATCAAAATTAAGATTAATTGCAACTTACAATGCAAATCTTTTTGTATATAGTACATAATTCATAAATTATTTACGCTTAGTTCTAATACAAGCGTACAAATGTCACAACATGCTGATAATTATAAAATTCAAATTCAGCAAAATCAGTCATTTGGGAATTAGGAATTAAGTATGATAAGCACTACAATTTCTTTTCTTAAAAAAAATATTTGTTTAAATAATTGGGGGCTATAAAATCCGATATTTGAAATAACAATCTTTTTAAATAACAATAATAATAAAATATAACTTAAATAATGTGTTGAACTAATAACTAAATAGTTTGTTTATCATAAAAAAATAATTATGTTATAAATAGAATCAAATTGATGCAAAAATAAAGTGTCAAATTTTATAACTCATCTACTTTTTTAAATATTTATTTTTATTCAAATTGAAATTATTATTTTTACAAATTAAATTTCATTCAATATGTGGAGATTTTTAATTATTAACTGTTTTAAATTAAGTAATTTAAAAATATTTTACGCACACACACAGAAACTCGATTTCAAAAATTACTTAGTTTAAATGTATTGAAAATTAGGTTAATTTTTGAAAATTAGATCATTAGAAATTTAAATTAAAATTCACTATAGTTTTTAATTGTAAGAATCCTTTCTTATAAAATTTTAGAATTACTCAGAATTTAAAAACTGTAACAGTTGAAAACTCTATTCTTGTTTTTACTTCTTTTTTTCTGTTCTAAGATTGAAAACTAAAATTTGTTTAAAATGATATATTTCACATAAAATCTAGTATTGTACTTCAATATACTAAACCTATGAAGCCTCGTAACGCTTAGGTTTTTCTGTCAGTATTTCTCTAATAATCCTTAATAACATGACATCCTCAGTTTCCAACATACAGTATCCTCAACTTAAGCGAGAGTTCCGCTTCGTCTAACTGATTGTAAGGAGGGTTTATATCTTCCAAAACTATTTTCATTAAAAAGAGTAATAAAGATTTATATAAAACACAAAAATTTAAGTACGGAAAAATATATATGTTCTCTTTTTTCCGCCCTGCAAACACAAAAATAATCTGAAATCACGTAATAGTATTATACCGTTACATAATACTTTTTTGTGGTCGTTAAGTGAAAATTTTCTAAGTCAAGGCGAAGTTGTACTTTGCCCTCAAAAATGTTCAGTCCCAAAATTTCAAAGAAATTGAATATTATATCATAGTCTTTTTTTCAAACCGAGAATATAATTTATCTCTACAGTATGGAATCTATCTCCACAATAATAAAACTATACTTTGTTGTGTCATATATTACAACCTAATATCATAAGCCACAGAAATAATAATTCACGCATCTTTAAAATGTAGTTTCCGCTTGATTCTTTAAGGATTGAGCACATCCGGGGTTTTGGTAAGAAGGTGTGTACACGTGTGAAAGTGTTCTAATAACTTCAAAACAAGATGAGGGAACATTATATTATATTTTTTTTCAATACCGAGAACTGAAACATATCATACCACTAAAACCACAATCTCTCGTTGCATCAAACATTACTCCACACACAAAACCACAGACGTGACTTAACATCAGTCATCTATGAAATATTCTTTTCTTTCAGTGATCCATAATTAGGGATATCTCGAACCCAAATGATGAGTTAGGAAAAATATTCAAAATTCAAAGTTTGTGGTAACGATTGTAAAATACATTTTAACGTCAGTTTAGAAACTTAACATTTTAATAAAATAATACGTATTCATTGCACCAAGGTTACTTCCTAATATCATAAAGGAGAAATATGAAATTATTTAACCAATTTCCCAAAAATATTTCCCTATTCCAGATATTCCAATTATTTCCCCAGAGTAATTTAAAATTCAATATTTTTTAGTTTTCATTTAAAGCAAGTACAAAATAAGGTCCGGTATCAATAACTAGGAGGCAATTGTGAGAGATAGAAAAAAATACTTTCCGTATAGAATTAATAACGTTCCATTCATCTAAAATCAAACGTTATATCAAATGCTGTTCAGTGGGGTATCATAAAAAGGCTATTCATTAGGGTACTGTAACGATGGGCTATTCGTTCTTCTATTAATTACCTCGGGATCTTCTTATAAATTTATTTACGAAAAATAAAAACCTCAACCCAATCAAATGAAACGTAATCTACCAAATTAGTTAGACTAAAGAGGTGTAATGAAGTGATAATGGAAAACGAATATATAAGATATACCGAAGTCAATAGAAGAGAAGCAGGAGTAAATAAGAATTACATATTATGCACGAAATATACTTGTACTTGTACGAATTTAATTCGATGTTATTGAAGCAAAGATCCAACTCTGCTTTGTAGAAGATGAGCTTTAAACCGTAACTACAGAATCATCAACCCTATCCCAATATCTAGACCCGAGTATTGGGGTAAGCGTGATATTTAATATATACTTGATATTTGTTAGCAAACGTGTTGAGGTAGCGGGAACTGATAGACAGTATTTACCTGTATAACTTAAATAGATAAGTGATTAGACTCATAATTTGCTGTTGTTTTAATTTATTGAAATTGGATTGATCTGTGCCCAGAATTTTAGTTAGAGACTTAAAGTTTGTGATTTAACAATACGGCAGATTAAGATAAAAGGAAGGCGTTACAGTATCATTGAATGTCATTTCCTCACATTCAATGATATTGTAACGCGATGTATCTTCTGAATGTCATTTCCTCACATTGCTCTATAATTAAGCATGTGCAATCCCATTTAAGAAAAACATAGAAAATTATAAAAATACTCAAAGAAAATAACTATAAATTATATAGTCGTTTTTGCTTCCTTATAAAGGAAGTGACGTATCATTCTTCTAAAATTACACGAAGTATCAAACATTTTCTTTATTAACACAAAGCTACATGCAATACCTAAATACTAATACTTCACAGTTTTTCTTAAAACAGAATATTAAATACTTCAGAAATGAAGCATAAAAAAATACTGAAAATTCATAAATTTAAACAATCGATATAATATCAAACATTATTCCTTATTAACACGACGCTACAGACGCGATATTATACCATGCAATTCCTAAATATCAATTCTTCACAGTCTTTCTTAGTAAGGAATATTCCGCCCCTCGAAAAACGAAGCACAGAAAAATAAAATACTCAAAACTCATAAACTGAAAACGATCGAACACGAGATTTTTTTTTTATTTATAGATTTTTTTTTTCTTTCATGATTTATCAAAGTAGGAACATTACTTTTTGCCAAAAATCACATATTTCATCAAACTTTCTCCATATCATTATAAACAACAAACGTGACGTAACGTCACCCATCTACCGATCGCCATTTCCCCACAGTCCCCCAATATCAAGGCATTAATAAGCGACAAACAAAAACAATTCATCGTAGAGAAAACTGTAAGTAAAAGAAGAACAAAGGGGAGGAGTGAAGAGAGCAAAGATGAGAGTGAGAGGAACGAGAGAAGAAAAAAGTAAAAGTAAAAGAAAAATGAAAGTGATAAACGCAGTGATGGGATGAGGTAAGATCGTCCTTCTCGTGCGCTGTTTCATCCATTTGCCCTGATTCCGAACTTGTCTAGGGGGAAGGGGGGGTGGAATCAGCCTCCAGTAGGAGATTCAGTTTGTACACAAAGAGACAAGATGGGGGAACAAAAAATGAAAAAAGGGGAAAAGAAGAAGAAGAATACGAAAGGGAAAGTGTGATAGGGTCAGATCTGGTGGGATGACACGCTTTCTCGGTTTGGTATATAAGAACCTTGGTGGACGATGCCGGACATCACTTTCTTCTCTGGCTTCTCTCCTCTGTGAGCTCAGGAAGCCCTTCTAGAAATCTTCTTTCTATCTAACCAAGGAACTTAGTTCGCCATGGACAGAAAGGTGAGTACCCTGTGGATTAACGATGGATGAGAGACTTACAGTTATGATTTCAGACTTGTGTTTGTAATATTTTTAAGTCGAGCAATTCGTAAAGAATTACAATAAGTGAATTATACTAGGAAAGAAGTTTATCTTAAAGTTTTTAATCTAGCCATTATAAAAAAAAACATCTAATGCGTTTTCAGTTTTTTTATATATGTATTAGAAATTAAGTTGATTTAAAGAAGCAGATTGTTGCATACATATGATGTTTTGAAGAATTTATGTAGATTAAATGATAAAATTTATGAATTTAGATTGCGAAGATAAACGTTAAACGGAATATTCAGATATTATTAGTTTGAAAATATATTAACATTAACGAGCTGTTAGTACGAAAGGCATAATTATTTTTCTTTAAAAATTAGAAATAAAAATAAAAAGTTTAACTTGAGAACTGCATTAACATTTATTAGCCCTGTCTCGTCTTGATTTCAAACTTTCAAATAACGAAGAATAGATAAATTTCTCTAAAAGCAATGTACTGTACTTTTTAAAGGTTAAATTTCTAAGAATTAAATATACAGAATAATTTTTTTTACTCTTAGAAGTATAAAAATATGTAATTATTCAGCCATTTTTAGTGCTTGTACTTTTTCTACATGTATATTATGTCTTTTTAGACTATAAAATTCCCTCCATGATATTTCAGTATTTTAAAAATTATTTTAAAATAATAATCAAATTAAAGATTAATCAATGTTTTTCTGAAAATAGTAGTAAATACAATACTATAAATAGCTCTGCTGTGTGTTATGGGATTTTAAACTCGTAAAAAAATTCCATTCTGAATAAAGAAATATAAAATTTACGACACTTTAAAGTTTAAATGTTTTAAATTTTGAGAAACATCAAATTTTAAAGTTAATATCTTATAAATAATAAAAATAGGATACAAAAAATCAAAATTCGGGGAGGAAACTTAAAACTCATTTGCAATCTTAATTATGTTAACATTCTGGAATGACAAAATGTTTTCAGTAATTTAAAGTAATTTAATCAAAAATATCTTAAAATAAATATATGATACTTGATAAAACAAAAAGCGAAAATATTTTTCTGACAAAGTATTTTTTTTATATATACATACAGAACTATTACATTTAGTCTTATAAAAGAATTAAATGCAAGATTCTAGTTGAAATATCATATTTTTTTTGTAAATTGCTCTCTAATAAATTAAAAATTACCTTTTATAAATCTTTTAACTCTTTTAATAAAATAAGTTTGATTATTGCCTTTAAAGGTAATTCCGATTTTATACACCCAAGAATCTCACAATTGTGAAAACTAAAATAAATTTCTTTTTTATTCATTAATATTTTTTTAAAAAAATATACAAGTATTTTGGGTTCGTTTAATATATATTTTGTTTTTTTATGAAAATAATTCATTCTTGTGAAATATTTCGAGCCTAATGTTATATAAATAGTGAAGAGAAAATTCATTAAATAAAAATTTTATGAATATACTTCCTAACTAGCAAGTTGATATTTTCAATTCGCTAAAGTTCTGAAGAAGCTTTTCCCTGTTTAACAGCCACATGCTGATGAAATTTGAAGTAGAATAACAAAATATTTGTATATTAGATACGCCATCTATTGAGAAATAGTGAAAAAACACATGAATCTTTTTTAATAATTTTTGAATTAGGAGCCAAAATCTTTTTCACCTTCTAAGAAGCGCCATCTCTTGGATATTAGCTGAACTATTTATAATTCTTAAATTCGATATTTTCGAATGTGAATTGATTTTATTTGTAAAATATTAAATTTCAGAAAATGAGGCAAAAATTTGACAAAATTCATATTTTATATAGGTTCAATGATTGCGTTGCAGAGAAAAACTATATAGAAAAATTTTATCTTAATATTTCTGCAATATCCAATAGAAATGTGAATATAACAATAATTACTAAACTAAAATGGGATGAAACTTTAATCGATATTCACAAAAATTGAAAAAAATTTAAGCTTTAAAATTTATAATTGGGGATTGTCTGTAAGATTATTTTTAATTTATGATAAAATTACTATAATACTATTTAATTCATTTATTAGAATTAAAATAAAATTTGAGTGTAAAAAGAAGTAAAAGTTTACGCACTTTTTTCTTCGAAGAACTAAATCTCTTTTCGTTATTTATTTCCTTCATACTTATTATAACTTCTTATATAAGCACTTAAACATTAAAATATTTCTTTTTGACTATCAAAATTATTTGCATCATAAGATTTAACAATTTCAAGCTGCCTTTAAAAATGAATTTAAGAAATTTTTAAAAACTTCGCAAATATTTTTATAATATTGCATGAATGCACAAAAAATACGATGCCTTAAATTCCGATTTTGCTATTGCTAGGACGGTTCGAACAAAAATTTCTGAGATTTTTATAATTATTCCTATCATCTTCTAAGAGAGATCATATTTTCAATATTTTTCAAAACAATTAAGTATTTCATGAGGAGAATAGTATTTTATGAATTTATAGTAGTCTTATATTTCTTTTGCACAGTAGACACATTTCTAATTACTTACATTTTTTGTTTTAATGCAAATTAATGTCATTGCATTAAGTTCTGAATTATTCATTGTATTTTGAAATTAAAGAATAAATATCGATAATATCATTTTTGAAGTACTAAATTATTCGCATATTATTTAGCATTTAAAATTATATTAAAGGAATATAGAAAACTACTGCAATTTCAAATTCATAACTTGAATCAATTTATCAAGTAATATAAACAGTATTAATTCTTGTAAAAGACATTTTTGGAGATGAACAAAACTCGAAAAACTCATGCGTAAATGATAATAACAACATCTTTATAAACCATTGAAATTAACTCTTACAATATGCATTTTGATTTTACTTTCATTTCTTAAAAACGAAGTCTCAGTATAACTTTAATACTTTTCAAAATGCTTTAAAAGTGTCTTTTTTTTAAAAAAAAAAAAATTATTCCATCTCAAACTCTTTACTGAATTTTTTTTCATTAATAAATACATTTACTTCAAATTTTAAATCAATAACTCATTTATAATAATTTAGTAGTTCTAAATTTAATTAAATAAATTCATTTTCCTTACATTTTAAAAATATCCATCCTAACTTGTTCTATTTACAGGTTTTTCTGTTAAGTATCCTTCTCCTAGCCTCATGTCTAGGTAGGAGTCATCAAAAAGGTTATGGCGGTGGACAAGGAGGAGGCCAAGGCGGATATGGAGGAGCCGGAGGTCAAGGAGGCTACGGAGGTGGTGCAGGTGGTAACCGTGGAGGAGCTGGTGGCTCCGGTGGATACGGAGGAAATGGAGGTGGTGCTGGAAACGGAGGCTATGGCGGAGGAGCTGGCGGAAATGGAGGAGGAGCCGGTAAAATTGGATTAGGTGGATACGGAGGTGGAGCTGGTGCCGGAGGTTCAGGCGCCGGTGGTTATGGAGCTGGAGGCTCTGGAGCAGGTGGATACGGAGGTGGAGCAGGCTCTGGAGGAGCTGGATCAGGTGGTTATGGTGGAGCTGGAGGTGCTGGAGCCGGAGGATATGGAGGCGGTGCAGGAGGAGCAGGAGGCTATGGAGGCGGAGCCGGAGCTGGTGGATATGGCGGTGATAACGGAGAACAGGTTAGACAAGGTTTACAATCCGGCTATGGTGGTAATACCGGATATGGTGCAGGTAAAGCTGGAGGTGATGGTTCGGCTTTCAGTGCATTCGGTGGTGGCTATAATAATCAAAATGCTATTGGAGGGGGATTCGTCAGTGAACAAGGAGGATTTGGAGGCTTACGAGGGGATACAGGAATAAGGGGCAGTTCTGGTGGCTTTGCTGGTGTTGGTCAAGGAAACTACAAAGGGGAAGATGGTGGCTACGACAATGGTATTAATGTAAGTTTGAGGGAATATATATAGATTATGGAAATATTTATTTCACTCAAGCTGTCTTATAGTTTTATAGTAAAATAATATGATTTTTTTTAAAAACAATTTCCCTCTAAATTTTTTGCTTAGTGAAAATTATTGAAGCATTTCAAATAAATTTTTAGTCCTTTGTTCCTTAAAGAATGACAAAAATGTTTCTCTTAAGAATTTTTCTAAGAAAATGTTATAACATTTGTAAGAGAGTTTTTGAGTTTATTTCTTTAAAAAAAGACGATTTTATTGGGAAATTTTTTTATCTCTTTCATAAATTATAAATAATAATAAATATAGATAAAATAACTTCGAAACCTCTTTATTTTTCTTTTAATAACAGAAAAATTCAAATTTCAGAATCTGAGATAGACGTTAAATATTGCCTTTTTTAATTGTATATTCTGCAACACCAAACTCTTTTTTACAAAAGTTATTGCAAATTAAGAAGAAATTCAAAAAACCAAGTAAAATGGGATATATTTGCTTGAAAATATTGCTTTTGCTGTTAGCTTGCAAATTGTTAGCTTATATTTTTAGCCTTCAAATTATTCTGAATAAGAAAAACAAAGAGAATGAAGCAAAGAAATATTTAGCTTATATTTTTATAAAGAATTTAAGTAATTTTTTCAAATTTTTTTCCAGATTTAAGTAATTTTTTCAAATACTTCTAAAAACATTAATTTTTTTCTTATTATAATTCTCTGTCATAATATTTTATAATTCAGATATTTTCGTAAAGTACTAAAAGTAGCTTAAATGAATTCTGGCTTTCTTTTAAATTCTACTCTTTTTATTATTTAATAACATATTCTACAGATATTCTGGATAAAGTTTAACAAAAAATAAAAAAAATTCTTGCTTTAAAAAAAAGTAAAATGAGTTCAAATTAATGCTTCAGGTAATATTTCTATAATATGAAAATTAAATGCGTCTGAATTGATTATTCGGCTTTGAAGTAAGTAAATTATATTTTCAAGCCTTACAGATTTATTGTTATATGAATTTTTCAGAACATTTAATTAAATTACTGTTACATTTCTACTTTAAAAGCTACGGCCATGCCTAAAGAATAAAAATATTTAAATAAATACAGAGTAACATATCTGTTTCACATGCTGTCTTTATTTTTAAAAAAGTGTTGTACATTAATTAATCTAACTTCAAACTGTACGACCATTCATTTGAGTCTTGTATATCTAGGAATATTTTCGCCATTTAAATTACTCTTACATCACGCATCATGAAGAAATTAATACTAATTTCAGAACAGTTTTTTCTTCTCATTTTATGAATCAAATGAATTACAGTAGCACGTTCCCACTAAAATTGGACCGAAATTATTCGATAAAGCTACAATTCATATTGTAACTTAAATTGCTCATAACTACAGAGATGCTTTCTATTTCTAAAAGTGAATTTCTTAAGATCTAATGTGTGATATATTAACTATTTTATTACATTTATACAAAATTAAATTTTGAAAAGATTATTGGAAAATATTATATCTGAAAATTAAAATCATTTTTCCACGTTACTTTAAAGAAAAGAGACTCAATCCAAAAAATTTAACTTTGAAATTTCTCTGGGTTATTTTTATTTAATTACTAATTAAATTTGACACAATTATAATCTAAAACTATCAGAGAAAGAAAGGAGTTTCAGATACTTTCTTCCTTAAATTAAAATAATAAATGGGTTAAAATACATTCTTAAATAAAATAATTATTTTTACATGTGTTTAAAAATATTGCAAAATATTGTAATGCATGCCAAACATTCCTTGTAAATATATGTTGTATTCTGCATTTTCTGTCAAAAATTATAATACATACTAAACATAAAATAAATAGTTTTGTTACATGATTCTAACTATATTTAATTTATTTAAGATAGTTGTATAACTAACACATTTCTTATTTTTCACAAAACAATATGTTAGAAAATTGCATTGTTGTTTTTGTTATTTCAGTACCCACCCCAGCCATACCAGTTTGATTACAACATTCAAGATGAACAAGGAAATAGCAACTACAGACAAGAACAAGGAGATGAAAACGGTAATGTACGAGGTACATATGGATACACTGATGTTGATGGAGTTTACAGAGTCGTGGAATACGAAGCTGATTCCAACGGTTTCCGTGCTAATATCAAAACCAATGAACCCGGAGTTGGAAAAGATAATCCCGCCGATGTCATTATGACCGTAGAAGAACCTCCAGCAGCTGTTGTGGCAAGATGGGCTCAAAATGATGGCCAAAAAGGATCTGCTGGCGGTCGAGGTGGATATGGAGGAGGTGCCGGAGGATATGGTGGAGGTGCTGGAGGACAGGGAGGTTCTGGAGGATATGGTGGTGGTGCCGGTGGACAAGGTGGAGCTGGAGGATATGGTAATGGCCAAGGAGGACAGGGAGGATCTGGTGGATACGGTGGTGGAGCTGGAAGGCAAGGAGGAAATGGTGGGTATGGTGGAGGAGCAGGAGGCCAGGGTGGATCTGGAGGATATGGTGGAGGAGCTGGTAGACAAGGAGGAAATGGAGGATATGGTGGACAAGGAGGAGCTAATAAACAAGGTGGAGCTG
>BMAW01022454.1:118209-133452 GCA_019974015.1 Nephila pilipes
GAAAAAGAGGGAAAATAAACATATTTCATAAACTTTCTTACAAAATAGGAAAATTTTACGCAAATGAAGTGACGCATACGTATTATTTTAATACTTTTAAGCGCTGAAAGAATAGTGCTTAAATGCGCATTGATGTAGTTTACGCATGCATTATTTTGCAATTATAAGTCTATTAGATATACAATAGAGCCACATCAGTCGGATCCCTTTAACTCGAATCTCCAGATAACCCGCATCGGTCTACAGGAAGAAATCTTCAACTTTTTCCATTTTTTCAAATTTGAGAAGCAATATTTGCAAATATTCAGAATAGCAATTATTTGTTGCATCCGTGTATTTTGAAAAACTTCTTTCTTTACTAAAAACTTCTAATAGCTATGAATGTGGGAAAGGAAAGTGGGAGGGAGGGATTTTCAAATATTCTTCCCAAAGTCAACGAAACTTTAATTGCACTTTTTATTACTAGTGATAAATGGCATTCTTGCTGCATCGTCTAACTGGAAAATGTAATTAAACAATTTTAACAGCACTTTTAGTGTTCACACAGTAAACGTTTTTATCTTCCGTTATCGTGATTCATTCTCGATTTTGTTCAACACAAAGATGATTTTCGGTAAATATGTTCCATTTTATTTCCTTTTTTCCCCATTCTCTACTTATATATATAACCCGGATTTTCGATATCACGGCCAGGCTCTGGTCCCTATTAATCCGACTTTACGAGGTTTTGCTATTCTTCCCGTGTTTTAGTCTATGCTTATCGAATAATATGTTCGTTTTGTTTACTTATCAGTCAATGGTTTTTTTTATGGTATCATGGAGTAAAATAAATAAATTTCAGGAGCTGAAACTTATATCTAGTTGTGTACATTGTTGAAAATTTAGTAGGTTTTAATTTAATTCCAATTTTGTTACCAACTTAATTCAATTGAAATGTTCCCGTAAGACGAAAATTTATTTAATTATGTTGAACTAGACATCAGTAAAGTACTTCAAAAAATACTAGCGAATCAAACCTCAGTCATTTTTAATCTGGAATTGCTGGTTTTTTTTTAATTGGATTTCTATAAAATTTTAGCTAATTTAAATTTCTTAGGAAAATCTATTTTCCTAAATCTATTTCTTTTTGAATGATTTGTGATTTTGTAACGAATTAATTATAATTTCGTAATTCTTCGTAATATTTCCGTAATTCTTCGTAATTCCGTTCATATTATTTTTTATTTAAAAAATCTGAGAAGCATTCTTAATTATAGAACAGAATGAAATCAAGACTAAGCTTTCGAAGAAGTGAACCTTTTTGTTCTGTTACAATTATGCTAGTACAACACACAGAGCATAAAAAAACAGAGATCATTTCATGTGAGGAAATGTATTTATATTCTCCAACTAAACGCAACTTCCATTTTCTTCTTTAAATTTTATAAACTCATCAAATACGTATTTTTTGTTCCATTTATTATAGTTTTCAACAAAAATAGGAAATTTTCAGTTACTGAAAATTTTTATTGGAAAACTAAAGCATCCTAGTTCATACTTTTTCACAGAATATAACTTTGAATCATGCATTACAAATATTGTGTGTGTGTGTGTGTGTGTGTGTGTTTTATAATATATTTTTTAAAAAAAGAGAATGGAGTTACTTTTTTCCCGAAATCCAAAATGAAGTGAAAGGCGGAGAAATATAAAACCCTAATTTCGTGTTAACTACAGTATTTAGTTGAGAAGGTAGAGAATTGTGAGATAAATATCATAATTGTTTCTGTACGAGCCATACAGTTAATTATATTAATGTTCTGCAATTAAATGAGTGAAAACTCTTCTTATGTGAAATAAGTTGACAAAAATAAAAAAAAAAATGCAATATTAAAGGAATGGAATGGGACTTAAACATCCTGCGACATTATGACGGAGATAAAATAGTGAAGAATTTATTATTTTTGATAAAATACTCTCTTGAAGAAATTGGTTTAATTTATCTTTTAAAATAGGAACGATTACAAACAAGTATAAGAAAATTTATTAATTTCTTCACATTGCTTTTTACGAATTATTGATTTTTAGCACTACTTAATATTGCTTCGATTAAAAACATATAGTGATAGAGTAGCCATATGTATTAGTACATTCGTTTTCTACAAATTTTGTCCGTTTTCATCAAGGTGAAATTCTATCTGAGTAATAAATACAGATAATTCTTTAATAACGCAGAAATAATATTTTATAGATTCTTAAGATGTCACGCGTAAAAAAAATGGATTGATATGAAGCTAAGGTTCAATGAAAAATATATAGGGTTATGTTTCGTTGCGTCTGGTTGAAATTAAGGCTACTGTAAAATGAACTCGAGACTCACTGGCGATAAATCTCGTTATGATGAATTTGTGTTAGATCACAAGGATTTCATGTGAATTTTAATACATTTCTTTCTCAAATTCCCCAATACACCATTTCAGCACCTTGAGATTCATTTAAACTTAATGCTACAGAACCCACTATTCATCTCGACATTTTTTTTTTAGTGTGTGTTGTTTCAACGCATAATCACACGTTTGAACATTGTCCGTCTCGGAGCTACTAACCATAATCATTAGGTATCTGCTGCACCTCCGTTTCGTAATATGTGTATCCTTCATACAACAAAGTCATTAAGTTCATTTAATGATTTATTTAGTTATTATTTTTATATTATTATTTAGAGTTAAATAAACAAAATCAGGCTGTTAATTAAGCGGAAAGTAATGTAGAGCTTCTTTATATACGTTCAGAGGAAAATCAGTTTAAAAGCATTTACAACTTGTTAGTAATCAATGAAACTTTAGTGAGAAATTACAGGACTTCATGATTTAATTTCTTCCGATAAAATTTAGTGCTGAAAATTCAATTTTTAACATACTGAGTCTTTCTATTTTGAAAATTCAGTTTTTCAGTGAAACTTGTTTTGTTTGATTGATTGTTTATTAATGGGACTTTTGAAAGCAAAATGAAGACAATTAGCGAATGATTTCGTAATTCTGAGCCATGGGCAAATGACGGAAATGGCACCTTAGTTGGCACCCTATTCTTTAAATTTCTACACTCCTACCAACGTGAGGACTTAGAGCCACACAGATTTAACATGCATCAGTTCCTCTACACGAGAGATCTTAAATAGAATCAAGACACTATTTAATTGTCCTGAGCCTTCAATTACACTCATTACCATAAAAATTTGCACATCAAGAAAGAGTTGTCAGAATAAAACGAAATTTTACATACATAAGTGCAACGTTGATATAAGTAAGAGATTACAAAATCAAATCAAAATGTCCAATTATTGTAGGAAGAAGTACAAATGAATTGAGGTTTTAGTACCCTGTTGGGCACCTCTAGTATAAATGCATGATGTGATATGGTTGGGCATTAAGGCATACAATTCCAGAGTGATGTCCTGCGACATCTCGTTCTACAGTTGCTGTAAACGCATCTTTAATACAACTAAATTCGTAGGCTGACCAAACTTGCCGTCCTAAATGATCCCAGATATACTCGATCGGTGATAAATCTGGGAATCCTGCAGGTCAGGGAAGGGTGGAAATGCAGCAGAGGTAGTTCTGTGAAACACTTGCTGTGCGTGGGTAAGCATTGTCCTGTTGAAAAATGGCTCCTGAAGAATGACATGAACGTAACTCTGGGTTTTCATGGTGCTGTGGATCAATATTAGGGGCGACCGTGTGTCGTATGCGATGCCCCCCCCCCATTCCATCACACCAGTTGTGGGAGTGGTGTGCCACTGTACAGTGAAGGGAATATAAAGACGTTCGTCACGGGGACTCCACACACGAATACGATTGACATCACTGCCCAAACTGAATCTGTATTCGTCGCCAAAGACGACCTGATTCCAACGATTGCAGTCTAATCCCTTTAATCCAATCCCAACCGAGACACCACTCTAAATGGAGGCGACGGTGAGTGGATGTCAATGGCAGTACTCGTAATGGGCGCCGCGATTGCAATTTTCCTTCATCAAGGCGCCTTGCGATGATATAGACTGACACAGAGCTCCATAGTAAAGGTGCTGCCTGTGTAAGGATGGTGAACAATTAGACAGTTGGTGCTATGCATGCGTGTCGCATGGTGTGACGATCTTCTCAACTATTGGTCTATCGAGGGCTTCCTGAGACTGGTCGCAGTGTAACAGACTTCTATATTATCCACTGGTTCTAAGACTTCCTCACAGTATAGACAGAACGGCCTAAGTGGCGAGCTACTCGCCGAGCTAACCTCCCGATTTCCATCATCCCTGTGATTCTTCCCCTCTCGAACTCTAACAGCTCATATTGTCTCCGATAGTGGTGTAATGACATCTCTAGTTAAAAAGCGTCCCTCTGCAACAGATGAAATACAAACAAACAAGCTCTGCTTACCTGTTTTATAATCCTAGTAGAAGGAAGTTCAATACCCTCTGGGGACATTACGCAATGCGCAACAACATTGCATTTTTAATTATTTACATATCTGCTTGACACGTACCTTCATGCCAAGTTTTGTAATAGTCCCACTCTTACTTATTGGTGCGCAAATTTGTATGGCAATGAATGTATATGAAAGCTTACGAACAGAAGGAAAATATTTCTTTGTCATACACGTTAGTGAAATCAAGGTACAAAGTAAATATTTATTACTCGAGCAACAAAAGTTTTAGTCACGCGTTAAGTATCTGGAAAAGAACGATACAAAAATTTGTAGAGCACTCTAAATCGAAGCAACTTTTACATAAAAGGAAAAGAACAAGATATATAACCCGCTTTAAATCAAAACCAGTTAAAACTACCTGTATTTTATGTAATTCAATTTAACCAATCATTTCATTTTACAGCCTAAATATCTGCCATAAAATACTTGTCCATTGTATAGCGTATTCTATAGCTCTTTTCCCATCAAGTAATCATTTAGATATTTATAGAGTGTTATTTTAATTTAAAACAACTCTTCCCTTGGATGAAAAGTGGCTTAACACATGGATCAATAAGTTCCGAGACTAACCCAGAGATGGCGCTCATAGTAAACCAGTAATCAGGTCTTTCTAGAGTACTAACCTTTGCTTGACACGTGTCAAAATTTTAAGTCGATCGGACCAGAAACAGCTGAGTTATCGAGGTTGGAGTAAAGTCGTTTTGTAGTTAGTTTAAAAAATGGAAAAAACCGAGTTTCGTGTTCTGATAAAACGTTGTTTTTTAATGGGTAAAAACACCGTGCAAGCGAAACAATGGATTGAAAAATGTTACCTGGACTCTTGTCCATCAAAAGCAACGATTTGTCGGTGGTTTGCCGAGTTTAAACATTGTCGTACCAACACAAATGACGCGGAACGCTCGGGTAGACCTGTGGAAGCCGTTACACCGGAAAATGTGAGTGAAGTGACAAAAATTATAATGAAAGATCGTAAAGTGAAGCTCCGTGAGATGGCTGAGATGACACAGATATCATATGGAAGTGTATTTACTATCCTTCATGAAAAATTGAGCATGAAAAAGGTTTTTTCCAAGTGGGTGCTGCGATTGCTTTCGATGGAACAAAAACAGCAACAAGTCGATGATTCAGAAAGCTGTTGATCGCTATTTACTCGCAACAAAAAAGATTTCTTGCGTCTTTACGTGACCATGGACGAAACATGGATACATCACTACACTCCAGAGTCGAAGCGGCAGTCATCCACAGCTGGCGAAAGCCGTCCGAAAACGCAGCAGTCAGCTGGCAAAGTCATGGCGTCAGTTTTTTGGGATACGCATGGCGTGATTTTCATTGACTACCTCGAAAAAGTTAAATCGATCAACAGTGATTATTATATTGACTTGCTGGTGCGTTTGAAGGAGGAAATCGCAAAAAAACGACCGCACATGCAGAGAAAAAAAATCCTTTTTCACCAAGACAATGCACCCTGCCACAAGTCGATGAAAACAATGGCAAAATTGAACGAATTGGGCTTTGATCTGCTTCCCCACCCCCCATACTCGCCAGATTTAGCCCCCAGTGACTACTGGCTCTTTGCTGATCTTAAAAAAATGCTCCAGGGAAAAAGATTTGGCTCAAATGAGGAGGTCATCGCTGAAACTGAAGCTTATTTTGAAGCGAAAGATAATTTTTTTTATAAACATGGTATTGAAAAATTGGAAAAGCATTGGAACGATTGTATCACCCTAAAAGGTGATTATGTTGATGAATAAAAAAAAATTTGCAAAAAAAAATGTTGTTTTCAATGTTAGTCTCGGGACTTATTAATCCATGTGTTATGTAGACTAAATTGATTTATTGAAGCTCATTGAATAGAACTGAGAAGATGCATGCCTATAAGGGCAGAATTTGATTCTGAAATTGGTGGTTGAGAGAGTGACCGAAAGTTATCAACAAAGATAGCAAAATCGTGCCTAAGTTGAATAAAGGAATAAAGAATAAAAGATAATTAGGATGCACAAACGGTCAGAAAATCGAGCCTTCGCTTAAAACTCTACAAAGGCTAGGAGCCAAATGGTTAGTATCAGTTAAATACGTAGCTATAATATTAAGCCTCATATTCCGACGTGATTAGCAAATAAATCCACAAGCATTATAAATATATTGTGTTTTGGTTAATTTTAAATCCCAATAAACACAAGTTGAATTTCTGCCTAGAATGAATTTATTAGTAACTATGTTGATTAGGGATTCCTTAAATATTCAGCAATAATGGAAAGAGAAGAAAGTAATACCAGGCGTTACAACTGTAGTTCAGAACTTTGTTTTAAAAATATTTCATTTTTTGTACTGCTCAGTTAACGAAGAATGGCAGAAATTGTATTTTTTTTCTCTTGGTTATTCATATTTTCATGATTTTAACCTTACAAAAATTATCACATTTTGTAATTCACTCCTTAAATTTCCAAAATCTTAAGTTGTTCATTTTTCACAGAAATTGACACATATTAATTCAAAATTTATAAATCTTATGAAAAATGTGAATTTTAAGCTTACAATGTTAACTGATGATAAATATTTAGCATCTTTATATAAGACAGTTTTCGTTCATCACATTTCATAATTGAAAAAATAAATACATATATTCAAATAAACAAATCGCAAAGACACCAATTTTAAAAAAAAAATTTGCAATTTAGAATTAATTCTGGATAACAAAATCATGTGTCATTGGTATTCGTGTGTGTGTGTGTGGGGGGGGTAATCTAATACTTCATATTAATTCATAATCAAACACTTCATATTAAATAACACAATTATTGTTATGATAATTAAAATTAACTAAACCTATTAAATGATACTTATGTGTTATAATAATAATAATAATTCAATTATAAACTGAAAAAACATAATAACAAAAATTAAGAACAATATTAAAACATTCCCCAAAACTTTTTGAAACAAGATTAAAGATTAAATAGAGAAATAAAGTAATTTAAATTGCTATTCTAAAAGATAAAGAATTAAATAAAGAAATAAAGTAATTTAAATTGCCTTTTTAATAGGTTTTCTTTTACTCACATAGTAACTGTATCTTGTTCAAAACTTAAAAGGCTTTTTTCTCACATTTTAAAGCTCTCAATTGAGCTGAAATTTTCTATATACGATTGTTTTGGATGGCAATACGATAATTTAATTATAATTAATAAAAATAGAATGATTAAAACTAATTATTTAAAGAATTAAATTTTACATCCGCCAGATTGCCAAATGGTTGCCAAATCGCCGTTTAATAATTTATCGTTTGCTTCAATTTTAATTACATGTAGCTGATATAATATTAAATTTAATAATTTATTGTACCCTGATATAATATTCAACTTAATATTATATCAATTTAATAATTTGATTTCATTTTAATTACATTCAGCTTAAATTCAATTTAATAACATAACTTATCGTTTACTTTAATTCTAATTACATGTAGCTTAATTGAGCTGAAATATTAAACACGTATTTATTTTAGATTATAAATTTAATACACATCAAATAATAAAATAAATTGTTAAAACTAATTATTGAATAAATTAAATTTGACTCAACGTTCCCTCTACTTTTGAAATTTAAGGTATAAAAAAACTATGTTACACAATGTGTGAAGTTAGAAAGAAAACCCATGTTCAAAAAACTCGTTTTTTACCGGTGTTGTTATTTTGAATGTATACCTGAGTGATTTAACAATGTTTTATTAGATCCAAGCCATCCAATTAATCAGATTTCATTTTAATTAAAATAGGTAAAAACTAAATGAACTAAAATGAACAATTCCAGAATATTGCACACTAAAATTCAGGAAGAATTAAAAATAGAATCAAATATCTATAAATAACAGTATTTAAATTAGTTCATTGAAACAAATTTTCAGTTACAAACGATTTAATTAGCAGAGAGAGAAAGTGAATTAAAATCGTACAACAAAAACTCAAAATGTCTGCCTTTCATCAGACTCGCAATAGTGATACATAAATTTTCCGTTCTTTATTGACAAAAATTGTAAACGTTACTATTATAAAACGCCAAAAAAGAAGAAAAAGACCAGCAAAATTTTACAAAGATTTTTAAAAAAATGCTTAAATTTGAAAATTATAGAATTTATATTATTATATATAAGAAGTAATTAAATATTAAAAATAAAAACTCGTATCACCATTTATCATTTATAAATAGAATTAAAATTTAAATGTCTGAAAGCAAAATATAATACATAACTACAAAGAAACTATAGTAACAACTGGAGACTTGAGAAAATTGCCAAAATTTTTTACTGAATGTTATAATTTTCACGTTTTAAATTAGTATTTAAAAATAAATAAGGTGATTTGCTTTAGGACAATGTTATAAAATTTATTAAAATAAGTTGAAATATCCAAATTATTCGTAAACAAATTTTATTACGATGGTTATATATAATTAAATGTCATATTTCTAAACATTAAAATATGTATATTGCTGTTCCAGAAAATTATCTAAATCAAACTGAAAGTTTCCCAAAATCAAAAATTTTGCTGTTAATTTCATTATCAATAACACAAGGCTGCGAAATTGAAGTTTTTAAAAAATACAAAAGGAGTTTTCAGTTATTTTTATGTGTGCTGATTTCGAAAATGACCTCCATTTTTTCCCATCTCGTCAGGAGTTTTTGTAAGATCGATATCGATATTTTTGCTAAAATCCTATTTGAAAAGAAATTCTCTCGAAGAATTTAGCATGAACTATCTGGTAATAGTGATTTTTTTTAAAGTTTCATCTATGTAAATATCTATTCTTGGTGGCAAATTGATTTTTCATCAAATGGAGGAAAACCACTGTTGCCAGATCTCACAAGCCGCCTTTGGTCAAGAGAAAAACAAAAAGTTCCTTGATGTTTAAACTTTTTACATCCAATTATGGTGCAATTTCTAGATCAACTTACTATTTTAATTTGTATTTAAGAAGGCAATTTGTATAAAGTAGACGATTAACAAAGAAGAGTAAATATTATGGCTGTGTACATGAAAGTTTGAAACAAATTTTAAACTGCGCGAAAAGCAAAACAAAGATTTCTATTTAAATAAGTATACTCTTTTTCTTTGAATCTATAAGCAGTCTCAATTATTCTTTATCATAGATGATATTAAATTTGCTTATCAGTCTGGGAACATCTGAACAATAGACTGGTTCTCGTCTTCCTCAAAGCACCTAGCTAATTCTTTTTCTCGATTCATGTACCAATAAAAAGAGGTTCCTTTGGCCAATAAGTTTTTTTTTCATTCAATCTGGAGGCTAACCATTCAGCTGCCTCTTTCGAAAGGTCCAGATCTCTAGTTCATTAAGTTCAACCTGAGAAGAGGGCTGAGGTGAATTGGATCCAGAGGGCTTATGATCGATACTGGAAACTTGAACATGTGGATGATCCGAGTCTAAAGACTTAGAAGGGATTATTGGAAATTCAGTTAGAGGCAAAGGCACTGGCTCATTAGATCCATGAGGAAAGGGTGTATGGCGGAAGGAATGTTATCAGGATAAGAGATTAGCTTTTGATTTTTGAGATTATACCCATGGGCTTGACAGGAACAAAAGTAACAATAATCAGAGTTGTTTTTGGTTCTCTCTATGTCATAGGAATTCCAATTCGTAAAGCAGTCTTCTTTTCTGTGAGCCACAAGCGTAGATCATTGAGACACCACACAAACTTTATGAGGAGCCCATGATTTATGTTGGTCTCCCAATTTCATGCCGAAATACACAAGGTAAAGTTATCTTACATCGTCTATAATGCTCCTCATACAATTTTTAATTACTCTATATTCGCCGCATATGTAACAGATTTTCTAACAAATTTTCGCAACGTCTCGAATTCGGAGCCATGTTTCACGAAACGCACAAAGAAAAACACAACCGTTAAAATTGTTCCTATGATGAAGTTTCCACTTGTCAATGTATCAGAGCACTCACGACAATACAAATGAAAGAAAAATTAAGACGTAATTCAAAACTACAACGTCTTTTTTCATCTTACTATGAACGCGGTATGTACACTATCTTCTGAGTTAAGGAGAGACAAACTGAGTCTCATATGAGGAGATTTGTTTTATATTTTTTTCTGGTGACTCCTGAAAAGTCACGAGAATTGTTTCTTAGGATAGATAAGACATTCAAAATCAATCCAGATAAAGCTTGAAAAGTGACTGCTGCTAATGCTCGCTTAGGAAGAGTTCCTCCGAGGAGAGTGAACCAAGACAATGATCAGAAATAAGGATTTGCGCGACGCTATTAGTACAGAGAGATTGCGACGGAGAGGGAGAAACGGAGACGGTAAGTGGTCACAGTATGGTATTCTGTACGTCTCACCTCGATAGCATGAAGGTCAGCCACGGAGGGAAGAAATTAAACACTGAAAAATATTTTGGTAAATGTTTATAAAAAATCAATTGAAATTGCATTTTTCAAGAAAATGTGATGTGATAGAATTTTTTCATTGCTATTTTTAAAAACAGCTCCAAAAAATACATAAGGTTTAGCAATCAATTCCCTTGTATTTTTTCCATCGCATGCCTGTGTAATTTCTAATTAAGTATCTGTTTCGCATTTATTATTATTAGTTTAAATTAAATTTAAATAAGAGGGTAAAAATTTGGTTTATATTAAAGGGTTATTGCTTTCTTTAAAGATAATAAGATTATTAAAATATTTAAATAAAATAAAATTATTTTTATCAATATAATTCTGTTCGTATAAACTTAAAAAGACATCCGTTAAAATATAATTGGCAAATTCGTTTTGTGTCATACTTTTAATTTGTTATATTTATATTGTTAAACTTATATAACTTTCTTTCAGTTCTAAATTGACTAAATAATTAAAAAAAATTCTTGGGAAAAATGCTTATTAATGATGTAAATATCAATTACAAATACCCATTCTCGAACATCTATATCTATTAATAAAATACACTGCTAGTCATTAAAATAGCATCACCGTGAAGAAAAGCAAATACAAAAAAGATATTTGTTGTACGTAAACAGTATGGCATGAAAACAAAGTGATTAAACTTGCAAGCACTTTGTGGAGTTACAGAGGTGCAAAATTAGTAGAAACAGCTGCCATCCTTGGCAGCTGAAATGACCCTACCCGTTTTAGGCTTGGAGTCGAACTGGGCTCGGATGACAGAAACGAGCAACTCATTCCATGCTGCTTCAAGTCTATGTCACACTTCATCAACTGTATTAGCTGGAGAGGGGTGTCGGGCTAGTCTCTCAGCAACCCATGACCATGTTTTTGAATGGGGGACAGATATAGAGACCGTGCAGGCCAAGGCAAAAATCGAATACCGTGTGTATCGAGAAAGGTCAGAACACGACGTGAAACAAGTGGCCTTGCATTACCTTGTTGGAAAAGGGCATTTGGCAGGCTCGAAGATAGGGCACATCTACTGGACTTAAAATGTCAGAAATATACCGATTTGTGCTCAAATTACCGTCGATCCGAACTAGAGATGCACATGTCGTGTATGCTATGGCTACCAAATCATTACACTAAATTCAGGGTCCCTATACCGATATCGAATGCTAGCAGGCTACGAGCGGTCACTTCGGAGCTTACAGATACGTATACGGTCATCAGAATACTGCACGCCGAACTGAGACTCGTCTGAAAAGACGACGTTGTACTACTCCTGTATCCGTCTTTGTCCTCTGGCGCACCAAAGTCGCCATCTCTCTATATGCTGCTTTGTCAAGAGAAGTCGAAAAAATGGTCGCCGTATTGGAAGTCCATTCTACTGCAAACACCGTCGCATCGTACGAGCGGATACCGAGTGGGCTAAAAATATACCCTTTTCCTGACCAATAGTCCATGTTGTGGTTAAACGATTTTGCAAGGGTGATCTCACAATATGTCTGTCCACTCGGGGGCTAATTATGGGAGGGCGTGGAGATCTGCATGCCGTTCAGTATGACCCTCAGCAACCCACTGATTCCATATTTGCATGGCAGTGGTTGGATTTTGACTAGAGTGACGGACAATATCACGGAACGATAATCCATATTCTAGATAGCCAATGATTCTGGCTATATCAAATTCCGACACTTACTGGTAAACATTTCTTCTTATTCGAGGCATGGCACGATATCCTGAGCCAACTCCGAACTTAAAAAGCGCTTTCCGAATGAGAAATCCACTACACAACTTTGTTATATCCAGGGCTTCAGGCGTCGTTTCTCCCTCCTGTGTCGTCTAAATGCTCTAAAATACTAATCATTTGTATATCTTAACCTCATCTTCCTTTCATGTGATTTTGACGTTCGTCAGATCATTCTTTCCTGGTGTTGCAATTTTAATGTCTACCAGTGTAGATATATAAACTCATAACTATGAATAAAGTATATTTCTTTGTGTGTTTTGAATATACTTACAATTATTTTTAATAATTGCAATCTGATTAAAATTACCTATAGTATCTGGTAAAATAACTTTTTGTAATTACCATGAGTAACTCTTATGAATTTAATTGTTTCTTTATAAAATTTAAACGTTACAAATATATATAGATATTTAATATTATCAATATTTGAATAAATATTTTTCATAAAGTGCAATGATCTTTTTCATAAAGTGATTAATTTTTCTATCACATTTTTTTTATTTTTAATAAATGCCTTATTTTTCACGATGTTTATTAATCATTTTATATCTAGTAGTAGTATTTACATATAACTGCATTATCACTAAGAACTTTATCCGCATATCCTGTCATCCGTTATTTTGGAGTTCTGTAACAGATTTTTTTTATCTCTTTAATACATGTTTTTTCTTTAAATTTGAAATCCATGCTATAAATTCATTTATTGAAGTTGTATTTATACTCTTTGAAAGCTTCTAAAGGTAATATATATTTTACAACTAATTTAGTAATAAAATTAACAATGTCATGATTTTTTTCTCTCAATATGTTAATTATTTGAAGTGACAAGCCTAAAAGCATAAGATACGTAATACCTCTGAAAATCTTGTCTTTAACAATTTTTAAAACCTTGTCTTTAATAATTTAAAATCACCAGCAATTACATGCTCTCTCTTTAATATTCACTATTAATAAAACATTTATAATCTCTAGAATAATATTTAATATTCTGTATATCTATATTGTAATTAAAAACAAAATTACCCATTTTTAATACATTTAAAATCTTCTTTTAATTTTAATATATTAATGACAAGTTATTTTATTTAGTTTATTAAGAGTAATATTAAAATCAATATTAAAAGATTTATTGATATCACTAATTTTAACTGTTTAAAGCTGTTTCAGTCTGATCAGAATTCTTGCTAAGGATCAACAACGAGTTAAAGTGCGCGTATTCAAAAATTGCATAACTTTCCCTTACACCTAATATATATATACGCGAATGAGTATCACAAAGTATTATAATTATTACTAAAAATAATCTAGATATCTAGATAAAATTTATTTTGAATATTAATTTATTCTTTTGTACAAAATGCTGTAAATTACAAATATGAAGGCTCATTTGTTTGGTTTCAAGAAATCATTCATTGAGGGGAAAAAACCGCAATGCATAGAAGATTGAAATCAATATGTTGAGTTCTACAATAACGGTCTGCGAAAGGTCAAGAAATGCTCGGAGAAATATGTAACTCTGGATGGTGACTACGTAAAGAAGTTTTAAGAATAATAAATAAAAATTAAGTTTTTGTCTCTATCATTTTCAGTAATATTAACATTTAACGATAGTCCGAGATTTACGATACTGTGGGGTACTTCATTCAACAGTGTCCTGAAACCAAATAAATCAACACCAGTAGCTATAATTTTCAACATTGAATCTCTATGGACAGTCATATTGACCTGCATGTGCTTCATGGAGGAATTCTAGCTAATGTTAAATATCGTGTCCAGATCCTTGCTTCATATATCACTCTCTGTGATGGTGCTATCGGTGATGAATTCTTCCTTAAAAGGATTAACATTCCCCCTCTCACTAAACTAGTCTTGTTGAGGAATATCTTGAGGATAAGGTTTTGGAGTGAATGGAATTTCCACCTTGATCACCTGATTTAAATTCTATAAAGCAACTTCAGTAGTGATTCTCAGACAGATGACTGCCTTAAATTCTCCTCCGGATTCGTTAAATTATCTGCAATACCCATAAATGGAGTTTTTCTCCATGTATAAGGGCTACGTTCCAATCCAATGTTCGAAACCGTAATTTACAGCGTGGAAAGACGAACCCATAAATGCATCACATTTAGGTAGATGAACATATTCCTTATTAAAACTTATTTATAATTTTTCTCAAAAATGTGTAATTGATTTTTTTTTATCAAACTTTTGAAAAATTATAGTTTTTCATTTCTAAATCACGTTTGTTGTCAGCATTATGAAACATTCAATAAATAATTATTTAAAGAACAATTCTTTCAAGTGTCATATTTTATATTGATTTGATTTCAAAATATACAGTAAAGGCTGGCTGTACCTTAATTTTAGACAACCAGAGTGCTTGAATTGAAGGATCTTGCATCACTTTTATGAGTAGAAGTTCTTCAGAAGCGAACATTGTCGGAAAAGGATTCAATAAATAAAACATTAATATTTAAAGATATTCATTAAAATCTACCACTGTTTCAATGTACTTTTTCAAATATAGTTTCAAAATATATCATATGTTAATATTTACAACATGAGGTTCATAGATGTTAAAAAAAAATTTAAGCACTGCTTGATATTTTATGTAAAATGTGAAT
>BMAW01022454.1:133852-160759 GCA_019974015.1 Nephila pilipes
TGTGTGTGTGTGTGTGTGTGAAATGGCTAATTTACCTCTCCTCACCTAAAAACATAAATGTACTTATCTTGTAGACTCCAAACAGTAGACTTCTAATTAATGGATCAGGTTCAAGTAGACTTCAAACCCTGGGACCCATTTTAGGTCTATAGCTCCAGTATTAATTAGAATATAAATTCTCTGTGATACCTTACTAATCTCTAACAACTCATCAAAATTTTCTCTTATTAAAATTATCTCTATCCACATACGTAACAATATATTGGTAATTTACATTTATTATTCTCAGACGCATCTCATTTGAGCGCGGGTTTCTTATCAACTAATTTTTATCATTTTAAGTCCAAAACATAGTTACACCTCGTTTGGTACAGCCGTAGCCCCATTTGGCTCATGCGCCATTGGCCTTAATTGCCATCATCATCATTCAATGGTCTATATAAATATTTTTCAGGCTCTATAACCCTGAAATTCAAGATTTTAAACAAATAAGTGATTTCGACTGATTGATTATTTACGTCGTAAGTAGAGACCACAAGAGGGTTATAGTAATGTGTGAATAAACATTGATAGTAATTATGTAAAAAGCATACATGTATTCTTAATTATACGCCCGATCAAGTCATGAAGCTCTATATTCCATTAATGCAACGCAAATAGGATTAGGCTCATTCCCTGTCCAAACCACGTTATGACCATACAAAATGCATATGTAAGTGAATGATTTATGCTTTATAATCAAGTATATCAAGACATTCTTACAGAAAGTACACAAATCAATGGCAGCAAAATTGTTATTGTAAACAAATATTTCCAAGGTTTTCATGCAAAAATAAATTTACAAAAGTTCATATTTCTTATTGATTTGCTTAGTTTAGTTTAGTTTTTATTAACGTCGCACTAGAAGCAACACGAGGGCTATTGGTGACGGACCACAATTCTGAACCACGATCAAGTGACAAGGACGACACCTGAACTGGCACCTCTCTCCTGACATCCACACCAAGCCAATGGAAGGATTTTGGGCCCCGACAGATTTAACGTGCATCAGCCCAGGCTACACGGCGGGTCTTTGACGGCTAAGGATCGAACCCACGACTGAACGAAAACTAACGGCCACGAATCCGAAACCATGACCACTAGGCTACTGCGGTAACTTCATTGATTTGAGTGGCCGCGGTAGCCTAGAGGTCATGGTAGTGGACTCGCGGTCAGTGGTTTTCGTTGAGTTGTGGTTCGAGCCTTGATACCACTGAAGACTCGCCGTGTAGACGAGACTGATGTACGTTAAATATGTCGTGGCTCAAAGTCCTCCCGTTGGCGTGGTGTGGAGGTTAGAAGAGGGAGTGCCCGCTCAGATGTCGTCCTCGTCCCTTGACCGAAGTTCAAAATTACGAGGTCCGTCGCCAATAGCCCTCGTGTTGCTTCTAGTGCGACGTTAATACAAACTAAACTATAAAACCCTGCCGTCTTATTCCGAATGGAAGTGAAGAACGCTAAAACTAGCATACTTAGAATCAGAACATTTTGAAAATAATAAACATATAGAATAATATCCAGTTTAAAATTTCAGAAACCATCCTTTTTATATAATGCGGTCGTCTTTTTAGATTATGGATAAATAGAAATGCAGCTTTTTTTGAAATTATAATTAATACCTACTGCGGACTTCCACATAAAATAGATCACAGATAGTTCAGAAAATAAGGTTTTTCGTTGGCTTCTGCAAAAGATAAAAACATGATAGTTGAATAGTAAAGCATCTAATTCTCTTCTTCAATCATCCTCAGCTGGACAATCAGATACTGAAAGACATCTCTCCTAAACCCGTTATATACATTTTTTAATTGTTTCTTGAATACTTACACGGCACTGGAGTAGAGTTTTTAGATTTTTCACCACAATTTACTTTTAAAAAGGAGGTCAAAATACACAATTCTACATATTTGTGTTTATTTTGCAATGAAAGTAGTGCAATGCATTTACAGTTACGGTCTACTTTTGTAGTGTGCGCAAAGAAATATTTCCTTCGATATGACAAAGCATCAGAAGTTTAAAATTATATTGATATAGGATTAAAATACTATTAATTGAGAACAGAACTGCAAAAGCCATATTTCACAGAAATTAATCTGTCCTAATTACTTAAAACTTACAGATTTCGAATGGTTGCTTAACATTCTAGAATGATGTTTTCATTCTATATACTCAATTAGGATTAACTCGATAAAATTTTAACTACAAATTATCGCTGAACAGATGTTTCAGTGATAATTTTTAATATTAACAATACAGATCAATACACTACTTATTCTTTTTCATACAATGTTAACGACCCTTTCTTCATAATCCTTCTCTTATTAGAGGACTACATCACCTGAACCGAATCTGTTTGACAACCAAGTCAATTCATTTGACAGATAGAGGTCTGTGTGATAAACGATGCATCGTGTGTGTGATAAAGCGGTTATCTACATCTATAATGCAATCCAGATCTATATGATTACTTCAGCAAATAAATTTTGATCCAGTTAAAACATATAAAAACTAAAAAAAAAAAAAATTAAAAAAATGGAGACATCATTTACTAAACGAATAGTTTCGTAACGCCTCTTAAATGTGCGAAGAAGTTATTCTTAAAATTTTGATCGTATCTAAAGAAAAGATGAAATGACATAACACTCTAATAAAATTTTATTGCAGAGAATGCAATGTTGGCAGCGATAGCGTAGTGGTCATGGTCGTGAACTCGCGGCCGTCGTTGATTCGTCAAGTCGTAGGTTCGAGTCCTGATGCCACTAAAAATCTGCCACACATTCGCACCGAGATTGAAGCACATTAAATCTATCCAGACTCCAAGTCCTATCGATAATGTGGTGTATAAGTTTAGAGAGAGAAGTGTCTGCTCAGGTGCCGTCCTCGTCACTTGACAGAAGCTAAAAATTAAGAGGTCCATCGTTCAAAGTCCGCGTGTTGCTTTTCAGTATGACGTAAATAGGCAATAAAATCAGTCAAATAATTTCGCTACATCCTCCTCTCAAGGGCTTACCTCAAGAAGTACGGGTATCATGACTCCGAGGCATCATATTGATCTTTTTTCCCCATGGAGTTCATTGAACTGGTGACGCTCCTCCAGGATACCGTAATGAACTTTCAATCTTTTAAACCCTTCTTTTCAACCAATTATTTCCCTCAATTTTCGTCCATATCTGGATCATAGATACACGTTGTTTTGCGGAGCGTTGTTTTGCGGATAGAAACACGTTGTTTGATTTTGCTTTTGCGTCATAAATTTTGCAATAACCAGATTTTGCATAAGCGTAGAATTAATAACCATTTTTATATCTTAACATTAATAAAACATCTACAGTGAGAGAAACACAAAAAAATGTAATTTTGTTGTACTTAGATTCTAATAAATTTTTAAATTTGATGAATTTACGCAACAGATTTTGAAAGAGTATGTGGTACTAATTTTCTTCCAAAAAGCACATAAATATTCTTTATAAGCAGTTCATGTATTTTATGCGATTCAAAAAAAAAAAATATTTTGTATGAATAACTACGTTCAAAAAATTTTAGAAATAAACACAATCGTATACTAAAATACAATGCTACATGTATGATGATTCTTCAACAAAAGTAACCTTGATCTCGAGAATTACCAAGTTTCACAAAAGAAGTATTGTATAAAATCGTAGAATACACCATTAACAAAATAAAAGATGGGTTTGAAATAATTCATTTTGAATGCCATTACTGCCAGGTTTTTCTTGTAAACTGACCTCGGAACATCTCCTTCAGTATCTCACAAAATTATATGCTTATTTTTTTCTTACAGCGGTTAATTACAGCTATTCTACAATGAATTTTTCTCAGTGTTTATTATTTCATTCTTGATTTTACTTACGAAACTGCATTTCACTAAGGAAGAATAGCTACAAATACAAGATGTAAGTTTAACAGTTTTTATAAAGACACGTTTTATACGTATTATTTTATGACACAGATATATTTTGTGCATGAGTTTATAAGTTACTAAGAATGCTTAACAATAGGATATGTTATTTTCTAAATAACGGGTTTTTAATTTTTATTATTAAAAACATTTAAGAAAAATCTTATTAGTCTTTCAAAACACATTGAACTCTAATCAGAATTATTTTGAATGGTCACGGTTGTCAATTGCCCCTGGTCACGGCCGGCGTTGTTTCCGTCGGGTCGTGGACTCGAGTCCCAGTGCCACATAAGGCAATCCGTTTTGCGATGCTGATGCACGATAAATCTGTCGAGGCTCTAAATCCTCTCGTTGACATGGTGTGGAAGTTTGAGGAGGGGTATGCCAGCTCAGGTACTATTATTATCACTTGTCTTACGAGGTCCGTTACCAATAGATCTTGATTAGCTTCTAATTATGACGTTAATAATCAATCAATAAACCAATCAGAAGTATGTTAAAGCTTATTTTAATATACTTCTGATGAAAGAGAAATGTGGGATAAATAAAGCAAACAGAAGGAGCATTGACTTGAAGCGTGTCTTACAGTATTTTATAGTTGCCAAAATAAAATATATCTTGGAATATTTGTTCATAACTGCCAGTCTTTAAACAATTCATTATAATAGTTGACGATGATGTCTATGCAAATAAATTTTTGTATTTTTCTACAATTATGGACTATGCACGTTATAATAGTTAGTGATGCTTCCAAATTTCTCATTCCAATTTCATAATATTTATTTTATTTTAAATGAAAGTTCAATTTTTATTTCGGAACTATCCACATTTATAAGAATCAAAGAAAGTAATTTTAAAATGGAATCTCTGCTTAAACTATTTAAATAAAGCACTTATCTTTTTTTTAAGTAATTTAGATGTTATATTTGATTTTTACATGATATTTTAGTATTTTCAAACATTTACATGTCAGCATAAACTTTTTAAAAAAAAGTGTATACATAAAAATAACAAATTCTATTATTTTTGTTATTCTTATTAAAATATAATATCATTTATGTGTTTATAATATACTGAAATGCAAGCATATTAACGTCAATACCTCTTACAGGTCAGATATGAACCCCGGTATGTTCTATAAATGTTTAGTATGGTATATTTATGGAATTTAAAGTATTTCATGTAAAAAATTCTTAAATATACAACCCAGAAACAATCGGTTTGGATGAATATTGATATCAGTTTTGAGTGAAGTGTTTTTCACCTAACACACACACATTTTAGTGACACCGTACATTCTTAAATTTAATTGAATTCTTTCTAACTGGAGAGATTTACGCACCCCCTATGAAATGCACTGTACCTTGTAGTGGTATTCAAAAAATAATGAGCAATAATGAGTCAAAAATAACAAATAATACTTTTTAATAATATGCACGCTGCAGCAACAGGACCATTTGTGACGCACCTCGTAATTTTGAACCTTGGTCTAGTGAAGATGTCAACACTTGAACTAGCACCTGCTCTCCAAACTTCCATACCATGCCAACGAGAAGACTCGGAGCCTCTACAGATCAAAAGTGCGTTAATCCCACTACCTGGCAAGTATTTAATAGTATCAGACTCGAACTCACGACTCGACGGAAACAACGCCGACCACGAGTTCGCGACCATGACCACTACGTTACAGCGCCCATACAAATAATACTGAAGCTCCTGTAAATCTAAATGTAGTAAAATTATATGTATAAAAGCGTAATTTGATATTTTAATACATTTAATTTTACTGCTTCCCATCGTATTATGTTATTTTCTTTATTTAACACTTATATAAATAATGAGCTTAAGTATGAATATTTAAGAATTGTTAATTGAAGTTGACAAAAATTTATTTGAAGAAAAGTACAAATGAAAATAATGTAAGGACCACTGCTTCAAAAATCACTCTACATTGCAATTCCTAGAAAAAGCATAACTCAAGGCACTGAGATATGTTTAAATGGTATTAATCACTCAAGGGGCTAATGTTTTAGTTGGATCACTTTTCGCGTACCAGATCACTTTTCAATTTCTTATCGTTTGCTTCAATTTTAATTAAACGTTGCTGATGTAATACTCAATTTAATAATATTTATCGTTTGCTTTAATTTTAATTAGATATAGCTTAAATATATTCGATTTAATAATTTATCGTTTCCTTTAATTTTAATATCGCACATTTTTTTACTATAGTCCTTTTTTGATGTTTCGTCGTCTACTTTAATTATTATATTTAATTGCGTAAATTAATGATAATTATAAAAAAAAAGTCCCACCTTGGATGGCTAAATCTGTTCTTTGTAAGACTTTGCATAGAATTTTTTTATTTTTTTTTTTATTTGTATCTGAAAAATATTTCGGTTTAGTAGTCGATAATTCTTCTTTTAAATAACGTCACTTGTACTAAGTGAAACTCTTTTTCAAGTACTTATGTAACTAAGAAAGCCTCAGTAATACCCAACTTTAAGAACATTATTTTCGTAATATATGTGTTGAACTTCCCGTAAGGCTTTGATTATACAAGGACACAAAAAAATCCATCAAAAATAATCAGTCTTATTTAAACTGTTACTTATATACATTGACTCTGAAGTTTATCGATAACATTTTTGAAGAGCATCTAAATCTCTAAACTAATTGTATTTCTCAGCCTTCCTCGTTTTAATTAATTTAAAAAAGAAATATAATTTCTAAAAATTACTATCATTTACCTTCTTTGTAATATAAGGATCTAAAACTTGTAAATAATAAATTATAATAACAATTCTAACTCCGGTTACTTAATTCTTGTACAAAACGAATCTAATTAGTGCAACAACAATCCTAAAACTCTCTCTATCGATACATGCACAAAGGAAGAAATTAAAGATGATTTAATAACAATGTTAATTTTTCCTTATTAGGCAGGGCACGTGAATCCACCCACACCCCTTCAATACGAGGAAAGGTTTGTGAAACCTTTTTTTAATCAGCTTCCAGTAGAAGATTCAGTTAACACACAAAGAGACAAGGCGGCAGAACAAAAAGAGAAATGCAAAAGAAGAATAGAAAGGGAAAGTCTGATAGGATCAGATCTAGTAAGATGACACGCTTTCTTGGTCAGGTATATAAGAGCCTTGGTGGACGATGCCGGACATCACTTTCCTCTCCGGCTTCTCTCACCTCAGAAGCCCATCCAGGAAACCAAAAGGAATTCAATTCGCCATGGATAGTAAGGTAAGTAGCCAGTTTGACCAGCTGACTCGGTGGAGTTTGTATTCAAAAGTTTCCCCTTGTTCAGTTTCAGGAAGAACACTTGTTCTAAAATAATTTCAATCTGTTTGTTAGGCATTGTTTTGTCCGAGAATTACAATGCATTAGAGTTAAGAAGTAGAGCACTTTTTTTTGTCTTAGAGTTCTTATATCAATCATGTTGAGATAAGTTTTTATCCAGATTTTTTTGGTGTGTAATAATTTTATTTATTTATATAGAAAAGATCTGGTATCGTTTGAATTATCTAACTTAGAACAATTGAGCACAACTTTAAAAAAAATTATATAAAAACACAGAATACGGAATTTTTGTATTCTTAATGATATAAATATGACTTTAAAGAAGTCTTTTAAATAAATTTGAATTTCCATAGATGTGCTAACAAATGGTGCAATCTTTGAATGAATGAATTTATAATTTAATTTTACAACTGATTTTTAAAGAAAATTATGAAATATATTATCTCCTTCTATTAATTAAAGTATAGGGACACAGCAGTTTTATTTGATACAGATCATCTGAAAGAAAAAAGTTAATATTAAAAGAATCAAAAGTTACATAAAAAAGAAATTTATAATTTTGAAAGTGTTTTTGTAGAAATACTGGATAAGATATCATCAAAATAAAGTTTCAACTTCATAATTAATCTTATTTATTAGTAAATTAATATTAAAATAATAGTAGCTTTTTTTTATATAAGTGTACATAGTTATCAAGAATAATGAAAGGGCCAATAATACCTGAGTTATGAAATTTTTAACAAACCTTAAATTTAAATTGATATAAAAATTAAATCGGTCTTTTAATTAAATCCTAAAATTTAATAAAAGTTTTAATCCTTTTTTTCAGAAAGTTTAAAATTTAATCAGAAAAACTCAACTCTTCTATTCGTTAATATGTATCATCATACAAATAGAGAATATCGATATTGAAAAATAATTCATCAATTAATTTAGTGATTTCAAAAACAAATTTCCGTTAACCTAGGAATATAGGACTTATTTCAATATGATTTATTTAAGATTTTTCATAAACGGCCGAATTTTGTTAATTTAAGGTATTTTTTAATTATTTTCACAATGTTTGTTTGAAAAAAATTATATTTTCCATTTTCCAACTAGCCCAACATTTCAATTTTTTTAAAAAAAATTCAAAATTGTTGATGTTTTTATTATATATGGATGAAATTGTTGGAAAAATTATGGATTTTATTCAAGTTTCTCGAATAGTAAATAATTCGGTAAAAATTTCAAAATATATATAAAACAAAAAAAAGTATATTCAAATGTAAAAGCAAAGTTTCGCATTAATATTAGAAATGTATTGCTTATAACATTTTTACAAAAAAAATATTGCACAGTAATTAAGTCATGAAGTATTTTAATAATTATTTAAGTATGTAATATATTTTAATAATAACTCAAAGAATATTTAAATTTTTATTATATAATTTATAAAACAGTAATTAAATTTATTAATATAATACATAAATATATTTGACAACATAAGAGTTAAGAAACATTCTTTTCTACACACCAGAAATTCATATAATTATAAAAACCTAATGTTTTTTAGTTTCAAAAAGTGTACTTTATAAGTTGGATATCATTTACCGCTTTCGAAAAAACGCTTTGCAATGTTTTCTTGAAAAATTGATACAAGTTTTTAAAATTTCTATTCGATAAATAATAGGCTTTATAAAATTTTATGACCACTTGGTGTTCATTCAGAAACAACTTTTTTTTTCTGACTCTTTACTGTTAAAATATAATGAGGCGTAGCGGCATCTATCGGAAATAAAATGAGCTATTTGAGAGCATTAACATAATTCGATTGTTTTATATTTACATAACTATTACAATATATGCAGAGAATTTACACGTTCTGTGTTATATTTTCATTTTGTATATTAATGGAATTATTTTTGCACTTCTTATTTTATTACTAATCATGTGGAAGGGAAATTTTTTAGGAAACATTTCTAAAATTTCGTCACATTTAAAATTAAAACTGCAAGTCTGCAATTATAAAAAACAAAAAAGCATACTATATTTTTAACTGTTAAATTCTTTATCTAAATTATTCAAAATTGAAGGTAACGTGAATATTTTAGTGATTTAAACGCTTAAAATATTTTCCATGTTCCTAGAATTCAAACATTTTGATAATTCACATAATTTATTATAAGAAATTATTATAAGAATATTTATAAGTTCTTTCAGAAAATTATTCGTAAATTGTAGAAAATTATTATTCATAAAAATTATTTATACAAATTATTATTATTAAAATATGTAGGGAAAGAAATTCCCATTATCATAATAATGGGAATTTCTTTCCCTACATGTTTTAAAACTTTATAAAAATATTTTATTAATTTAAATGAACAAAAAATGTACTGCTTTGATTTATTTTCATGTTTCTTTCAACAAATATATATTATTATGAATATTACTTGTATTCAATGTCAAAAGAAAAATGGAGCCTTACTAGAATATTTTAAAATAATATTTATTAATAACGTATAGAGAAAGATTGAAAAGTAATATTTTTATATTTGAATAATAATTAAACAAAATCTAAAAATAACTCAAAAGTTTTCAAAGTATAAAACCTTTAAGAAATATAAGTTTTTATCCAGATTTTTTTTGCTATTTAATAACTTTATTTATTTATATTGTTAAATCATTTGAAACAATAGAATAATATGTCCCTTTTTTCATACTTTTTTTTTCAAAAAATTCATTTCCATTTTTAACTGTTAAAATAGTAGTTGAAAGAATATCTTAAATATAGGATATATATTTCCCTCTTTCACTTATTTTCCTAAATAATTTTTAAATATTTATCCCTATTTTAAAGCATATAGAGTAGTACAATTCTATGCAATCAACTCATTATACCATATAACTTTATAAATTTATTTGCCAGTAACTACCTTATTTTAAAAACAAATTTAAGGTAGTAAAATTTCTGCAATGAAGAGTTTACAACTGAGTCAAACTACTAGGGTAGTGCTGTTGAATTTATAAAATAAAATAAAAATTGCTTTTAAGTAAAATAACTTTAGAATTCACATCCGTTTTGAAGGTTAAAATACCTTTTTAAATCGTAAAGTTATCCGAACTTGATTTTACGAATGAACGCAAATGAAAAGATAGCTGCAACTGAAGGATAAAAAGTTTAACATATACGCTAAGTTTCATTCTGTTCAAATCAAATTTAAAAATTAGTAATGTTCACAAAAGAAAACTACTTTCTCTACAAATGAATTAAATAATTATGATTAAATGTAATAATTTTATCTCTTCAAAGATAGTAACAAACTGTGATAGTTTATCAGTTTTTCTCACATAACGATTATCAGTTTTTCACATACGCATAAATCTTTTCAAATGCTCTCGAATTAGAAATATTAATCAAGTATCATTATGCTAATGTTAGAAGATGATACAACTTTTCGATGCTTAATTCACAATGAATAAGGTTTTAAAATATTTCAGTAGTCATAAAATGCAATATTTTAAGCTTTTATCGTTGATAAATCCTTTTGTTATAATATATCTAAGAAATTATTACTATTTATTATTAGTTAAAATTGTAAATTGGACAGTTTTTCTTCAATTTATTTATTTATTCTAGGTTTTCCTTCTAAGTATTCTCCTCCTAGCTGCTTGTTTAGGTAGAAGTCAGCAAAAAGGGTATGGCGGCGGACAAGGAGGAGGCCAGGGCGGGTACGGAACAGCGGGAAATCAGAATGATTACGGGAATGCTGGTGCAGGGAATGCTGGAGGGTACAATGGAGGAGCTGGAAGTAACGGAGAAGGTGCGAATAAAATTGGATTAGGTGGAGGTGGAACTGGAACAGGAGGATATGGAGGGGGAACTGGAGGTTCCGGAGCAAATGGATATGGTGGAGGAGCAGGTGGTTATGGTGGAAATGGAGGAACCGGAACAGGTGGATATGGTAATCCTGGAGGAATTGAAACAGGAGGGTATGGTGGAACTGGAGGTTCTGAAGCAGGAAAATTCGGTGCAGCTGGAGGTTCTGTACCAGGTGGATATGAAGGAACTGGAGATGCGGGAGCAGGCGTTTATGGAGGAGCTGGAGGTGCAGGAGCAGGTGGATATGGAGGAGCTGGAGGTGCAGGAGCTGGTGGATATGGAGGTACCGGTATAGGGGGACTTGGAGGCTTACGTGGAGACTCAGGTGTAGTAGGAAATTCTGGTGGCTTCGCTGGTGTTGGTCAAGGAAACTACAAAGGAGAAGATGGCGGTTATGACAATGGAATTAACGTAAGTGATATACGAATACATTCTAAACTTGTTTCTTGTTTATCTCAATATAAACCCGTAGGTTCTAAGCTACTTTGCGTTTCATTTCTTATTCAAAATATAATATATAATGAAAATGCAATCGAAATTGTGTGTTAAGTAAATTTATTATTAATTAAATTTTCCTTTTTAAAAATATAACGTATCCTTAAAAGTCCCTCTTCAAAAAAAATTCCATGAACTTAATGAAAGTAGCATAATATGCTTTTTATGAAAACAAATATTTGATTTTCCTTGTTACAAAATTCAGCCATGCCAAAAGCGAATATACTTTCAACATTCTTGTTATTTATAATAATGTTCCAAACTATCATGAATTAGAAATATATTTTTAATTAAGAATTTATTTGGGAAAATATAACGATAATACAAAATACTGCTTAAAGTACAATTATTAAATTAGTAATTAATATTTTATCAAAGGTTCTGTGTCACATTTTAAATAATAACTGTGGAATATTTTATACATGATCTCCATTTAGCATCTTCTTTGAATTGCTTCTTTCAAACAGAACTAATATTTAATGTATACTTATAAATTAAATATTAGAGGCAGTGGTAGAATGATGTATTTAAACATAACTTGAGGACAAGTACTTCTGTTTCTAATTATCTTTTTCATTTCTCATATTTCTCTCATTTACTCTTGCCGTTTTTCCCCAAATGTTCACTAATTTTTTTTAAAAAAAAATTTCAAGAGAGCGTTACCTATCACTAAAAATGCGAACAAATTTAAAAACTCGAATGTAATAGAATAATACGATTCCTTGAAAAAGAGAATGAAAACAGAAAGGTGTATTCTAAGGAAGCATCCTCAAATCTACATATAAATTCAAATTAACTTAAATAATGAAATAAGACGTAACTTTAATTGAAAACATTAGGACATTAAAAAAAAGCATTAAACATTACATTCTATTTTGCATTACTTTAAATTGAATGGCATGGCGTCAGATTAAAAAAAAAATTTGAGCCTTCAGTCAAAATTCTATTTCAGTTTATAAACAAAATAAAATGTAGTCATAAATATATAATGGAACATCATAAGCTTTTACTTCATAAACGAAATATTATATAAAAAAAATTGACTAGATTTTGGATGTTTCGAAGTCGCAATTGGAGATTTCGTCTTCACAGGTGTTTAACCACTATTTCAAATTTTTACCTAGAATTTAAAAAAAACCTCTTAATTAGTTAAGATGAAATTCTGCCCCGTTCAACTATTATTTCATTAAGCTAAATACATAAATTTCTGTTTGTTTTCAGTACCCACCTCAACCATACCAGTTCAATTACAACATTCAAGATGAACAAGGAAACACCAACTACAGACAGGAACAGGGAGATGAAAGTGGAAATATCCGTGGTAATTACGGATACAATAATGTTGATGGAGTTTATAGAGTTGTGGAATATGATGCCGATTCCAACGGCTTCCGTGCTAACATCAAAACCAATGAACCCGGAGTTGGAAAAGATAATCCTGCCGATGTCATTATCACGGTCGAAGAGCCTCCAGCAGCTGTTGTAGCCAAATGGGCTCAAAATGAAGGACAGAAAGGGTCCGCTGGTGGTCAAGGAGGATATGGAGGAGGTGCCGGAGGATATGGTGGAGGTGCTGGAGGACAGGGAGGTTCTGGAGGATATGGTGGTGGTGCCGGTGGACAAGGTGGAGCTGGAGGATATGGTAATGGCCAAGGAGGACAGGGAGGATCTGGTGGATACGGTGGTGGAGCTGGAAAGCAAGGAGGAAACGGTGGATATAGTGGAGGAACAGGAGGTCAGGGTGGATCTGGAGGATACGGTGGAGGAGCTGGTAGACAAGGAGGAAATGGAGGATATGGTGGACAAGGAGGAGCTGGTAAACAAGGTGGAGCTGGAGGATATGGTAAACCAGAAACAGAATTTCCCTCTTTATCAAGAGCTACAAATTTATTAATTATTTATTAACGTCACATTCAAAAGCACAGAGGGTTTGATATCTTGCATTTTACCTCCTTCAAACTTCCACATTATACCAACAGAAGGACTTAGAGCCTCGACAGATTTAACCCCTCAGCCATTTTCCAATTTTTTCTTGCCAACTGGTTTACTTATTTTCTTTCATTTCAATTTATTATATTTTAATACTTATGTAGCTTTTTCAAAGATTGTTTCTAGCATATAATTTTCTTCTCTATTTATTTTTTCATAATAAATGATATGTATTGCTTTTTATATTTAATAGTCTCACAGCTTTATATTTATGACACTATATCACTTGAATATTTGCCAAATTATAATTTTCTTCATTGTATATATTTTATGTACAGTCTTTTTACTTTATAAATGTGATAACTGAATAAACCCCACCATGGAGGGCGACATCAGAAGAGATTTAGAGAATCAGACGGAAGCGACCTAAGGAGAAGAGAAGGATGACGTCGTAGACTATTTTGAAATTGTAGAACGATATAAATGTATTAATTGTTTTGTATCCAAGTGACTATTTGTTAAATGTATTTAAATGTTAATGTGTAATGTCTTAATGAAATGTATTACATGTTCAAGATCTGATTTTTGAATCAAATTAAACTAGTAACATAGGCAGATCCACGATTCAGAAATGGGATGGAGAACTCATGATGTAAAAGTGAATGTGAAAAAAAGTATTTCTAATTAAATTGCAATCTGATCGAATTTTTAAATGTGATTCACAGTTCATGAATGTTCTGTACAGGAATTTAATTCAAGATTTTTGAGGTTAGATTTATTCTATTTGCTAATTAAGATGAAGAAGGAAATTAATGCACTGAAGAATCTGATGAACAAAAAATTAAAATTTTACAAAAGTTTATTTATTTGAAAGTTTTTTTCGTTAAAAAATACGGAAATAATCAAATTTTAGGTTTTGAATTCAAGTAAATGTGACTCTAATTTTAAATCTAAATTAAAACTATTAATGATGTTTTTCATTACATGAGTTGATTATCATTTGTGATATTCTAAATATTGTATTTCAAGGAACAAAACTGAAATAAACAGAAAATATTAGTTTTTGAATGATGTTAACTCTCTTCTTAAATATATGTTCAAAATCGAATCAATCTGCATCGGAAAGTAAAACGGAACTTGAGATAAAACAAATCCATCAATGAAGACCAGAACATTAATTGTCAACAATTTGTTAAAGGATAGTTAAGGTTACATGTCTTGACTCAAAAATCAAAACATCTCAAAACTTCTGACGTCGAAATAATTAGTTCTTTTTTTAATAGTGAAATGCATGAGAATATATCTGTTGGTGAGCAATTTCAAGCGCTGCAAAATGTTTATTTATCTGACCTTCAAAATATTTTCGCAACGATCGCCTGGTGGTAATTATTTTTTAAAGTTAATTGAATATTAAGTCATGGGAGAAATTAAAGTTAATAGAGGAATTCGAGGGTCACTAATAATTCAGCCCAATTCAATGATATTGAAAGAATCTGAGTTTATACAGGAGTATTTTATAATGAAAGAGTTGGGTCAAAGGGAGAAATTGAGGTACATTATTGCAATATATTATAAGAGGAATTAACGATAGAAATGAGGTAAATTAGTGTTGTACAGTTGCAAAGATTTACTTGAATTTCGCTAAAAACTAAAAGTTTACGAGGATATCAAAAATGATTTTATGAGAGAAGAAAGTAAATATTTTTAGTAAAGTAAAACAAAAACCTGATAATTTTGTGAATCAGAAACGATTAAGAATTCTGATCAGAATACTAAATTTTTTTAATTGAGTGAGGACATTTATCTAAATTTTGTTCACATAAAATAAAGGTTTAAAATGTTTCAGATGTCAAAACTTTAGCATAAGGCTCGAATGTTCGGAATTAATTATGGAAACACCCAATGATAGATGACGAATCTCTCAATATTACGGAAACAAAATATCTGTCAAATGGTTCGTCTCGGTATTTAAATATTAATTGATTAAGATACTGAAGTCAAGCTACGTTAATTTAATGCAGATCGACGTACTTCATCCTTAATGGATTTTGAAATATTATAACCTATATATTCTTCAATTTGCAGAGTTAATGTTCACTGGTAAGATAAAATATTGTTTTCTTCCCAGGAAGACTTATTTTTATTAGAATCCATTTTCACCTATTATAACTTCACCTTGCAAAATTACATCAAGTCCTATAATAGCATTATGCGGTATAGCACTGTTTTGCAATAACGTAGAATACTTCTTACAATTCACAAAGTTATATCAATCATTAAATATGCTTCGTATTTATTCAAGTAACCTACCTATTACTAGAGGTCTTTGATTGAGAAATCGTAAGTAAAAGACTATTATTAGAATTAAATAAGAAATGTGAAATGTTATCTCATAAAGATTCACATCAATATTAACTAAATTTTAATACGTAGAATTTCTAATTTGGCTATATATAGCAGAATCGAAACTTTGCAAACACTTAAAGACAAAAGATTGGTTGGTTTTAAATCTGGTTTTTAGTTTGTTATAAAGGTTTCGAGATTCAGATTAAAAGTACCAATTATGATTTACAAATTCAATATTATTTGAGGTTGGCTTCGTATTTAGTTAAGAACATGCTCATTTTCATGGATTAAATAGTTTATTAACATATGAAAAATAAAAGAAAAAGACAGACACGTATTTCTGCGTGCTTCGAGATCTAACCATCATGGTTAACTATATCAGTTGAAGGTTGGTGTGCTGAGTGCAGCGGACAATTTCCAATTATATTTTTAAAGAGGTGATTTTTAACATATGCATATAATAACTGAAAGGCTCATAAAATTAATATCGAAATAATTATATTTACTTCTTTCCTTTATGAACACAATCGCTTTATTGAGTTATCCATTCTAGTAGTTTTTCTGGATAATAATTAGAGCTCTTGATTCCTATTTTAACTATACTATAGATGTCATTCTTTAAGAGCATTGCATAATGTTACGACTATGGAATTCATTATGGTATGCCCCCCATGAAAATGTACAGAAGTTACTTGAATATGTGTCATTTTGTAGAATAAAACAAATGATTATTAATATAAATAACGCATCTTTGATTATTCAGAAAATATAAATGCACTCAGATATATAAATGGATTATATATTTTCACTCGATTTGGATTTAAAACCAATCTTGAAAATTGAAAATGAAGAATTCTCTAATTTCATAATTTAGTTAATACATCTTTTCTAAAACTTCAACATGCACCGAAATGTTTCGAATTAAATCTAACATCAAAACCAGTAATTATTTAGGTTATGGTACTTTTTTGAGAGTAAGTGCCGCAGTAATCCTGAGTTACGAACTACCGACATTGTTCTCGACACGTGGGTTCGAGTTCTGATGCCGCTTAAGACATCTTGTAGGAGCTGTTGGCTGAAATCTCTCAAGACTCCAGTCCTCCCGTGGCTGGGGTTTAGAAGTTTGAAGGAGGGGCCAACCTCAGTGTCATCTCCGTTACTTAGCAGAAGTCAAAATACGAGATCCATTTCTAATAGCGCTCGTGTTGTGCTCCACAGATCGCTTAATAAATAACAATCACAAAACTATTAAAGTACATGTTTACTTTGAGAAACCAATATTAATAATGGAAAAATTTGGATTTTCGAAATGAAATAATTTTTTATGTGACAGGAATAAAATTGCGTCAAAATGTGCGATGAAATCAGATCCCAGTTTTGTCATTTTTAGTAGGACCACTCTTTAAATGGTTAAAAGTGTTTTGAGCAATTATTTTATGTTTGAAGATAAAGAGAATAACGTCAGATTCTTAAAATGGTTAGAGTTACAATTACTTCCTTTAGACAAAGCATTAATATTATAAGAACAATGCAAACATCTCACTACTTTCCATTAGGTATATATTTTTTATAAAAAATTCATGATTAAGGAAATTTAAAATATTAAATATATTAAATACATATTTTTACGTTCTTTGCTCATATGCTATAATTTTTTGAATTTTTATTAGGCCAAAACAACATCCTTCTTCTAAAGTGTTCTAAGGAGAGTAAAGAGTACCCTACTTAAATTATAACAGTTTTGTTTGAAAGTAGTTGATACCTGAGGGTTAACAGCAGTTTTATGAATGGGTGTATTTGAAAAAAAAGACCAGGTTTTTGCTCTGAAGAATAATTCTGCCATGAAATCCATATTCATTTTGTATGTATCCAAAATATTGTTGTTTTAAAAGTTTCAATAGTGTTCTGAAATCTTTACATTTATAATTGAAAACAAGCTTTATATATATTCTATTTCTAGCTCTGATTCTAAAAATGAAATAAAAAAGTCATGAAAAAGAAACAAAATTTATTATCAAAAAAAAAAACAAATTTAATCATAAATGTAAAATTTCTGGCTAGGATATATTATGGTAACTTCTCTCATAAATGCGAGATATATGTCAATTAACTATTCTAAGAATTAATGAGCTAGCATTATTTTGATGAAAAACAAACAGTAACATAATTGGAGAAGTTCACACCATAACATTGAGCACATATTCCCCTGAAAACCTTCACAACATAGAAACAAATAACACAGAGACAGTTCACAAATGAAAACATGCTGAAAAATGTGAATGAAAATGTATTTTCAATGACTGAAAATTAAAATGGCATCGATGAGTCAGTTTAAAACTCGACTTCATCAGAATAACGATTCCTATCTGAATCAAAGTAAATATATTATTAATATTTCAACACATTTTAGTACTTAGTTCCTTTCATGTTTCATAATTTCCTGCACCACCACCTTGAGAACCACCATATCCTCCTTGACCTCGAGCAGCTCCTCCTTGACCACCATGTCTGTCCAGCTCCCCTGGAGTCCCCCCATGTCCTCCTTTCTCGTTGCCACCGGGTCTCCTGTGACCACCATATCCTCCAGATCCCCTTCTGGATCCCCCCAGACACTCCGTCTCCACCGACCAGTCCTCCATGCGTTCACTGCTGGATCCTCCCTGGCCCCGGCCCATCATGCACTCGGTCCACTTCCATCGTGTCCTCCCGGTACTCCTTGACCTTTGCCACCTGCTCCAGCTCCCCAGTTCGCTCCTGGCACCGACGCCACCATGCCTCCGATCCGCTCCATCACCCCGAACTCTCCGTATCCTCCCTGACCTGTACCACCTGCTCCCACGTCACCATATCCCCTGCGTCTCTAGCTCCACCGAGTACCTCCTGGCCGACCCGCCATAGACTTCGGATCCGAGTTCACTCCGGCGCTATCTCGATCCTACGTGACTTTACCCTCCACCATCCCATATTATCACTCGGTCCTCCTGTCTCACTGATAGTTCTCCCACCGGCCCTTCATGATCGGGATCGGTGCCAGGTATCACTCAAATCGTACATCGCCACGTTACTTGCCGTACCATACTCGCCGTGCTTCATGAGCCCTGTCTGCGTATCACGGCGTCATCATAATGCCGCGTCCGTTCAGTCTTGTCATCACCGAAACGGCTCGCTGCAAACCTATGCGTCATCGCGCCGCCTATCAACCGTCGTAATCCGCAGCTGTTCATCGCAGAACGCCTGCGCCGACTCCATGTATCCGCCGATCTGCCGTTCATCGCGCCGCATGCTGGTCATCCGTGCACATGGCGTATCGTCATCGCGTTTTCCGCAGCCAGGTTCCGACTATATCAGACCACATCAGCCCGTCCGCCAGGTTCACCGTAATCATCGTCCGCCGGATCGCAGCGTTTGCTGCGCCGCCACCATAATCATCGACCCTCGGTCACTGAAACGCCTCCGCAATCATCGATCCGCAGCGGTCGGCGCCTCCGCCGTAATCATGGCGCCAGCCGGGATCATCAGCAAACCTGTCGCATCTTCCGTGACCGCGAACCTCCGCCATGTTGCCGGCGCCGCCGTGACTTCGGTTCCATCACCGATGCGTTTGAAGCATCGCGTATCGGGACCGCTGCTCCGATAATATCCATATCATCGCCGTTGCCGCCGTCCGCGGCACCGTTGTCAAAGCGTCAGGCGCCGCGCAGCCAGCCGACCAGCAATACGCACTCAGGTCATGCCGGGATATCATCATCGCGTCATCCCGACTGGCAGCCCCGTCATATCAGATCATATCGGGCGCGTGATCATCGATCCGCGGATCCCGCGGTTTGCTGCTTGCCGCCCATGTCTCCGACCGCGTCGCCGACACCCGCCTGGCATCATCATTCGCAGCGTCACCGGCGCATCGCAATCATCGACTCCGCGTCACCGGAAGCTTGCTCGCCTATCGACCGCGGCTGATGCGCATCGCGTAATCGCCCCAGGCGCAATGGATCATCGCTTGGTTTTGCCTGCTCGCATAAATTCTGGGATTATACCGGTTCACTTCCGGGACTGCGCCAGCGTCATCCGACGCGGCGTCCGCCCGGCGCACTCACCGTGACTGTAATCATCGAGCGCATTTGTTTGCCGACGTATTCCGCCGGACCCTTACCGGTTTTCCTGCCATCCGCCGCTTTATCCGCCGTTAACCGCCAGGCGCCTTCTGAACGTTGACGCTGCCGTAATCATCACAATCTCCTGAGGTCCGCCAAACATCACCCGCGTGCTCCTGTTCCGCTTGTTTGCCGGAAACCATCGTATTCATCGCCAATCGCTCAGCGTCTGCTTCCGTCATCACGCCAGATCATAACCATCAGCGGCCCTGCGCCTTGTTTTGCTTTCACCGCTGTTACTGGCGCATCGCCCGTCCGCCTCCGCTGCCTCCGCTATCCGACTCCGCGTCCGCCGGCGCACCATATCCATCCCGGCTCGCGTCACCAGAAGCATCCACCGTATCCGCCGGCGCCGCCCGTATCATCGCCCGTTTACGCAGCCTCCATCACTCGAAACCGCCACGGTCCGCGGCGCTGCGCCAGCCCGACTTGATCACCAGCACCCTCCACCGAGCTCGCCAGGATCCTCCTTGACCACCACGGCACCTCTCCACCCCATCCACCAGCTCCTTTGTCCACCAGCACTGCCCATATCCTCATATGCCCACTTGTTTACCAAGTCTCCTGTCCACCTATATCGTCATTTCCTCCTTTGCACCCAGGCTCATCACCACTGTTCACAATCTCCAGATCCACTCCTGATACTCTACCTGTTCCTCCCTATTCTCATGTTTCCTTCCCTTGCTTCCCGCTCACCACCGTATTCACCAGATCCTCCCTGTCCTCCTTGGCCATTCCCTCCAGCTCCACCTTGTCCTGGCACCGCACTTCACCATATCCTCCAGATCCACTGCCTCCACCTACCTGCACTCCTCACACCTCTCTCCATATCCTCCTTGACCACCAGCGGACCTTTCTGTCCTTCATTTTGAGCCCATTTGGCTGCTGGGGTTGACCGTGATAATGACATCGGCAGGATTATCTTTTCCAACTCCGGGTTCATTGGTTTTGATGTTAGCACGGAAGCCGTTGGCATCATATTCCACAACTCTATAAACTCCATCAACATTATTGTATCCGTAATTACCACGGATATTTCCACTTTCATCTCCCTGTTCCTGTCTGTAGTTGGTTGTTTTGTGTTCATCGAATGTTGTAATTGAACTGGTATGGTTGAGGTGGGTACGAAAACAAACAGAAATTTATGTAGCTTAATGAAATAATAGTTGAAGACAGAATTTCATCTTAACTAATTAAGAGTTTTTAATTCTAGGTAAAATTTGAAATAGTGGTTAAACACCTGTGAAGAAATGTCCAATTTGCAGACTTCGAAACATTCCAAAATAGTCAATTTTATTGTAATATTTGTTTATGAGCCAAAAACACAGATAGATTTCCATATATTTGTATTTCTGTTTCATTTTTGTTTATAAGCTATTAAATTTTATTTAAAGGCTCAATTTTTTTTTTTAATCTGTTTAAATGCCATTCAAGATTTAAAAGTAATGCAAAAATACAAGAATGTAATGTTTAATCTTTTTTTTTTTAATGTCCTAATGTGTTCAAGTTACGTCTTATTTTGTTAATTTGGATTGTTGAACTGTATGCTAGTTGAGGGATGCTTCCTTCAGGCCACACCTTTCTGTTTCATTCTCTTTTCCAGGAATCATTATTCTCTTACATTCAGTTTTAAATTTGTTTGCATTTTTAGTGATAGATAGCACTCTTGAAAATTTTTTTTTTAAAAAAATTAATTGAACATTTGGGGCTGTGAGTAAAATGAAATATGAAATGAAAAAGATAGTGAAACGGTACTGATATCAGTTGTGTTAAGTAATCATTCTACTGCCTCTAATATTTAATTGCCATTATACATTAAAATGGTTTCTGACTGAAAAAACAATTCAAAGAAGATGCTAAATGGGAGGTCCATGCTAAAAGAATATTCCACGGGTTAATTATTTAAAATGTGACTGGAACGCTGAGCAAAATGGCTAATTACTAGTTTTAATAATTATTGCTTTTAAAGCAGTGTTTGTATTATCGTTATGTTACTTACTAGTAAGTTCTTAATTAAAAATGCTCCATTTTCTAATTCATGATATGGTTTGGGCCATTATTATAAATATTAAAGAATCGTGAGAATATATTCTAGCACATGGCTGGAATTTTGTAACAAAGGAGAAAATCAAATGTTGTTTTCATGAAACCTGTGTATTTTCACTTTCATTAAGTTATGATTTTTTAGAGAAGGGACTTTGGATACGTTATATTTTTTGCAAAAGGAAAATTTAATTAAACCATCACGATTTACTTAACACAATTTCGTTGCATTTTCAAGTATATATTATATTAAAGAATAGAGCAAAGTAGCTTAAGACAACGGTTATATTGAAGATATTAAAAACAGTTTGAATGTAATTTATTATATCACTTGCATTAATTCCATTATCACAACCATCATCCTTCTCGCTGGCGGGTTTCTTGACCAAGCACCAAGCGTGCACTAGGAACTCTACTACACCTGGAGTCCTCACGTGACCTCCAGTCCCCTATGCAAGGCCCCTCCATATCCACTGACTCCTGCATAAAATCGCCTCCAAAACGTCACTTTTCGCCGCCACTTTTCAAAATCATCATAAACCTGCTCCCGCATCTCCGGGTTCAGCTGTCTGGTACGAGATATCCGGCACCGGTGCCATAGCTGGAATATCCAGTTCCTGCTCCTGTTTCAGGTTCTCCCGGGATTACCATATCACTGGTTACGGTTCTCCGTTTTCCACTATAACCATAATATCACCATAATCGTTTGGCGCCGGACACCGGTTTACCTCCATGTCCTCTGTTCCGCTACCTGATCAAGTTTTATTCGCCTCAGTTTACTTCCGTATCCTCATTTGTGCCATCCGGCGTTCACCAGCGTTGCAATCGTTTCGGTTTGCTGTTCCATTGCCGCCCTGTTCCTCCTTGATCGCCATACATGCTACAGCGCGGCGACCTGCCTGAAGCGAAGCGGCTGGGAGATGCTTGGAAGGCCTGGTCGTGTCTGATTGGAGGAAAGAGCCTTTGTCCGGGTTACCAGGTTTAACTATTTAATGAATGGTAATGTTTCCATTTGGATATAATTATAACAAAAGTTTAACTCAACGATAAAAGCTTAAAATAACATTTTATGGCTACGATATTTTACAGAGCCTTATTCGTGAATTAAAGCATCGAAAAGTTGTATCATCTTCTAACGACTAACGTACTTGTTAATATTTCTAATTCAAAGAACTTTGAAAGATTTGGCTCCGGCGTAAGCTGAAAAACTGATAAAGTATTGCTATGGCAAGGAAAAACTGATAAACTATACTGGTTTCATTACTATCACTGAAGGGCCAAAATTATTTTGTTCAATCTTAAATTATTTAAATTCATTTGTAGAAAAGTGGCGTTTTCTTTGGAACATTACTAATTTACAAGTTTAGTTTTGACAAATTCGACTTAGCGCCTATCAGGTAAACTTTTTATCAACTAAGTTGCAGCTATCTTTTCATTTGCGTTCATTCGTAGTAAAATTAAGTTCAGATAACTTTACGATTTAAAAGGTGAACAACCTTCAAAACAGTGTAATTTAAAAAAAGATTATTTGCTAAAGAAACATTTTTTATTTTATTTATAGGAATTCTTAGCACTACCCTAGTAAGTTTGAGCTCTCAGTTGTAACTCACTTGTTTGCAGAAATTTTACCTTAAAATTTGTTGTTTTAAAATAGAATTAGTTACTGGCAATAAATTTATAAGGTTATATGGTATAATGAGTTGATTGCATAAATTACTTTTCATATATGCTTTAAAACTAAATATTTAAAAATTATTTAGGAAAATAAATTGAAAGAGGGAAATATACCTATATTTAAGATATTCTTTCAACTACTATTTTAACTAGTTAAATAAATAAGATTTTTTTGAAAAAAAAAGTAACAAAAAAAAGGGACATATTATTCTGTTTCAAATGATTTAACAATATAAATAAATAAAGTTATTAAATAGCAAAAAAAATCGGATAAAAACTTATATTTCTTAAAGGGTTTTATGCTTTTGAAAACTGTAGGTTATTTTTAGATTTTGTTTTTAATTATTATTCAAATATAAAAAATAACTTTTCAATTTTTCTCTATACGTTATTAATAAATATTATTTAAAATATTCAGTAAGGCTCCATTTTCTTTTGACATTGGTCTAAATTAATATTCATAATAATATATATTTGTTGAAAGAGAAACATGAAAATAAATCAAAGCAGTACATTTTTTGTTCATTTAAATTAATAAAATATTTTTTATAAAGTTTTAAAACATGTAGGGAAAGAAATTCCCATTATTATGATGATATTTCTCCCTCTTAATAATAATGAATTTGTATAAATAATTTTTTTATAGAATAATAATTTTCTACAATTTACAGACAATTTTCTGAAGAACTTATAAATATTCTTATAATAATTTTCTTCATAATCAATGTAGATATCAAAAGGAACATGGAAAATATTTTAAGCGTTTAAACAAAAAAAATATTCACATTACCTTCAATTTTGAATAATTTAGATAAAGGAATTTAACAGTTAAAAAATATGAGTATGCTTTTTTTGTTTTTTATAATTGCAGACTTGCAGTTTTAATTTTAAATGTGACGAAATTTTGAAATGTTTCCTAAAAATTTCCCTTAATGTAATCCTACCACATGATTTAATAAAATAAAGAAGTGCAAAATAATTCCATTAATATACAAAATGAAAATATAACTGGAATTTGTGTAAAAAAATTCTCTGCATATATTGTAATAGTTATGTAAAATATAAAACAATCGAATTATGTTAATGCTCTCAAATAGCTCATTTATTTCCGATGATAGATACCGCTACATACTCATTATATTTTAACAGTAAAAAGTCAGAAAAAAAAGTTGTTTTCGATAGACACCAAGTGGTCATAAAATTTTATAAAACTATTATTTTATCAGATAAATTTTAAAAACTTGTATCAATTTTTTTCAAAACATTGCAAAGCGTTTTTTGGCAGTAAATGATATCCAACTATAAAGTACACTTTTTGAAACTAAAAAAACATTGGTTTTATAATGGTATGAATTTCTGGCAGATTATTGTAGAAAGAATGTTTCTTAACTCTTATGTTGTCAAATATGTTTATGTATTATATTAATGGGATTTAATTACTGTTTTATAAATTATATAAAATTTAAATGTCTTTGAGGTTATTAAAATATATTACATACTTAAAATATTATTAAAATACTTCATGACAATTACTGTGCAATATTTTTTGCAAAATGTATAAACAATACATTTCTAATATTAATGCAGAGCTTTTGCTTTTACATTTTGGTCTCTTTTTTTTGTTTTATATATATTTTGATTTTACCAGATTGTACTATTCGAAACGCGAATTAAAAATCCATAATTTTTCCAACAATTTCATCCATATATAATGAAACATCAACAATTTTGAATTTTAAAAAATTGGAAATGTTAGACTGAATGGAAAATATAATTTTTCAAACAAACATTGTGAAGAAATAGTTAAAAAAATACCTTAATTAACAAAATTCGGCCATTTATGAAAAATCTTAAATAAATCATATTGAAATAAGTCCTATATTCTAGGTTAACGGAAATTTGTTTTTTTTGAAATCATAAATTAATTGATGAATTATTTTTCAATATCATTCTCTATTTGTATGATGATACATATTAACGAATAGAAGGTTGGAGTTTTTCTGATTAAATTTTAAACTTTTTCTGAAGAAAAAAGGATTTAAAACTTTTATTACAAGTTTAATTAAAAGAACCGATTTAATTTTATATCAATTTAAATTTAAGGTTTGTTAAAATTTCACTAACTCAGGTATTATTGGCCCTTTCATTATTCTTGATAACTATGTACACTTATAAAAAAAAGCTACTATTATTTTAAATATTGATTTACTAATAAAACAAGATTAAATTATGAGTTGAAACTTTTTATTTTTTGATGATATCTTATCAGTATTTAAAAACACTTTCAAAATTATAAATTTCTTTTTTTATGTAACGCAGTTCTTTTAATATTAACTTTTTTCTTTCAGATGATCTGTATCAAATAAAACTGTGTCCCTATACTTTAATTAATAGAAGGATAATATGTTCATAATTTTCTTTAAAAATCAGTTGTAAATTAAATTATAAATTCATTCATTCAAGATTACCATTGTTAGCACATCCTATGGAAATTCGATTTATTTAAAAAAAGACTTCTTTAAAATTTATATCATTAAGAATACAAAATTCCGTATTCTGTGTTTTTTTATATAATTTTTTAAGTTGTGCCTGGTGTTCTAAGTTAGATAATTCAAACGATACAGATCTTTTCTATATAAATAAATAAAATTATTACACAAAAAAAAATCTGGATGCAACATCTCAAGCATAGTTGATATAAGAACTCTAAGACTAAAAAAAATTCACTCTACTTCTTAACTCTAATGCACGTATGATTCTGGACAAAACAATGCCTAACAAACAGATTGAAATTATTTTAGAACAAGTGTTCTTCCTGAAACTGAACAAGGGAAACTTTTGAATACAAACTCTGTGAGTCAATGGTCAAAACTGGCTACTTACCTTACTATCCATGGCAGATTGGGTGCTTTTGGTTTCCTGGATGGAGCTTCACAGATTGAAGAAGCCGGAAGGAAAGTGATGTCCGGCATCGTCACAAGGCTATTATATACCTGACCAAAGAAAGCGTGTCATCTTACAAGATTGATCCTATCAGACTTTCCCTTTCTATTCTTCTTTTGCATTTCTCTTTTGTTCTGCCGCCTTGTCTCTTTGTGTGTTAACTGAATCTTCTACTAGCAATACAGCCTTTA
>BMAW01022454.1:160784-182407 GCA_019974015.1 Nephila pilipes
TTGATACAAGATATGAGGAGCAGGTTGCTGGTCAGATGTTATTTGAGATTTCTGTCCTGTTTGTTTGATGCCTAGTTTTTATTCTGTAATTACTGTATTCTTCTACTTCACGGATTCACTTGTTACTCTGTAATTACTGCCATAATTATCTTTCCAGTTTACCTAACTTACTGGTACAATCTCTCATATTCTCCAGTTCAATTTTGTCTACTGGCACTACTCTATATCTTCCAGCTCCACTTTAATTCACTGGCACCTCTCCAATTTCATATCCATAACTAGCAATCAGATCTCTTTGTTTACCTGCTCCACCTCCATATCCTCTAGATCCTCCTAGTCCACCAGAACTACCTCCATATCCTCCGGCACCACCTTGTCCACCAGCACCTCCACCATAGCCGCCAGCTTCTCCAGCATATCCTCCAGCTTTACCTTGTTTACCAGCATATTCACCAGACCCACCCTGACCTCCTACTCCTCCACCATATCCACCATTAGCACCACCAGCGCCTCCCTGTTGACCAAAACTACTACCATATCCTCTAGCTCCTCCTAGTCCACCAGCACCTCCACCATATCCTCCTATTCCACCTTGTTTACCAGCTCCTCCTTGTCCTCCATATCCTCCTTGTCTACTAGCTCCTCCACCAAATCCTGCTCCTCCAACGTAACCCCAGCGCCACCTGCACCTTGTTTACCTGCACCTCCACCATAGCCACCAGCTCTCCTTGTCCACCTGCACCACCTCCATATCCTCCAGCTCATTCTTTGTCCAGTGGCAATTTACCATATCCTCCAGCTCCACCTTGTCCACCAGCACCTCCACCATATCCGCCAGCACCGCCATATCCTCCTTGTTTACCTGCTCCACCTCCTACATATCCTCTAGCTCCTCCTAGTCCACCAGCACTACCTCCATATCCGCCGGCACCGCCTTGTCCACCAGCACCTCCACCATAGCCGCCAGATCCTCCTTGACCACCAGCACCTCCACCATATCCACCAGCTCTCCTTGTCACCAGCACTTCCATTAAGCTTTGCTTAAGCAGCAATATATTTCTTGTGGTTATTCATTGCACATTCAGAGTGAAATAAACTTCTTATAAACTATTTATCGTGTTGTATGGGGAATATTAACTAAGAGAAACTATGTTAGTTAGTTATGGTTACAAGAAAAAAAAATTATTATGTTTTATTATCATTATATTTAAGATAATATATTGCAAAAAAAAAATTAAAAAAAAAACTGCTTACTCATGATTTTATTAAAGAAATATTTTAAACATGAATTTTATACAAAAATAGTAGAATTTTTTTTTTTTTTTAATTTTAAAAAAATTGAATTTGTGTAAAAGTGAAATTAAAAATAAAATTAATTTCATTTCATTTTGTCGCATAACGGCGTTATGCTTTAAGAGATACCCAGTACTTCAAGTAATAATCTATTTCAATGTTCTAGGGCTTTCTGAAAATAATTCATGAATGTTCCAAATAGCTTTACAAAGATTTTTAGAAACTTTGCTACATATTAACTAAATACAGTGGACTTACTAATGACCCATGATATACAGCAACGTAAGCAAATATCAAACCTATGGGCTGATAAAAAGGTTGATCGAGGAATTTACATATTTCTTCAAATAATTTTGAGAAGGAGGATACCTAAAACTAAATCATGTTTTTAAAATACCTGAAGCCCGAAAATACCTTTTTTGGGGAGGAGGGCTTTTAAAAATATAGAGGGCACTTCGTAGATTCTATGATGCATTTTCTATGAAAATTTTGTGAATGGAACGTTGGAAAATTTAATTTGAGAATTGTAAATACACGTGGCATGTCGTAGAAAAAATATCTTTATTTGAATTTTTCTCAATAAAAATGTATCTATTGCATTTTCTCAGTGAAAATTTCACATTATGAAACGCGGTTATTTCCTATAGAGTGGAAATACTTTTTCCATTGAATTCTCACAAATTTTAAAAATTGCATAATATTTATATAGAAAATTTGAATCTTAAAATTTAAAATTTTTTATATTAAATTAAATTTTTAAAATTATAATTACATTCAGTATATAAAATGTTATATTTATAAATTCTCTGCTATTTTCTAAATTAATGTAAATGCAATAGATTTCATGTAAAATGTACCTAAATTTACATGACTTACAAATGTAAATAATGTAATGATTACAGATTGTTCATACATAATTATTTATTTTTATGGCTGTCATTTTTTTCAGAAACAGATACAAAAAGTACAGATATCTCAGTGTTAAAATATGACTGTCATTTCTTTTAATTTTTCTTAAAAAAATCAATACTCAATCATAAAATAAGCTTATTCTTCCTCGTCGGAGGCATATTAGTTACCTTAATGTCTCTTATGAAGAATGTCATTAAGACACTATAAAATGGAGAATTTGTTATAGGAAATACTAAAGTAAATATTTTTTGCATTATGTATTCAAATAGTAATCAATTTTCTGTTTAACAAGTTGGAAGAATTTTGGCTGTGTAGAATGGCACATAATCTACACAAAATCACAGCCGCATAGAGTATTTTAGTTTGTGGTAAAAACATTATCTATATTGTAACGCCTCCCTACTACCTAACTCTTGCGTCATCTTAAATCTCAAATTTAATGACTCAAACTTAAATTCTATAGTCATAGATCAATCCAATTTCAATCAATTAAAGCTGTAACAGGTTATGAGTTTATCACTTATCTATTTATGCTATATTGGCAAATGCTGTCTAGAGTTCCCGCTACCTCAACGCATTTGCTTACAAGCATCAGGTAAATATTAAATATCAAGCTTACCCCAATACTCGGGTCCAGATATTGGGATAGGGTTGATGATTATGTACTTACGGTGAAAGCTCATCTTCTACAAAACAAAGTCGGATCTTTGCTCCAGGAACATCGAATTAAATTCACAGAAGCACAAATTCATTCCATGCATCATATGTAATTATTTTCACTCCTGCTTCTCTTCTGTTAATTTCGGTATATCTCATACATTCGTTTTAAACTATCACTTCATTACACCTCTTGAGTCTAACTGATTTGGTAGATTATGTTTCTTTTGATTAGGTAGGGATTTTTATTTTTCGTAAATGAATTTATAGAGAGATCCTGAGGTAATTAATAAAAGAACAGCGAATAGAGCTCATCGTTACAATATCACAACTCGCACACATACAAATTCCTTAATTCCTCTCTGCTTTGTAATGCTGAGCTTTACAGTATTCATAAATATGGATTTTAATAAATAATTATAAATAAATCCAATTTTTAACTTAAAATAAAGGAGAAATTTCATATACTCTCATATTTCTTATTTCATTCAATAATGTTAAATATTTTTTTAAAAAATTATTTTTGTAGAATACAAGAAAAGAATACAGTTGGAATCCAAGTAAATTGTTTCTGTGTTTTGCGTCCTTCTTTCATTCTTCATAATCATAGTTTAAAGAACTCGAAATCTTTAAGAGGGAAGCGTTGCGAATGCAGGAGGAACTTTATATACTTGGTATTTCTTAAAGTTATTAGAATCAAACTTAATCTTAATTTAAGGTGCGAATACGTACTATTTGTCCCTCTTTTGCACAAAAAAATATTTTTTATTCATTTTTCTCTATGTGGTAAATATTTGAGAGATGAAATCTAAATTTTTTAAAAATAACAATTTGAAAAAATAAATATTTTTCGTTTTTGTTTTTAACTAAGATCAAACTGGGACAAAAATTCGAAACTACATATTTAACATTATTTAAGTTTGCTAACACAGATGTGCATTCCGTTCAATTAAATTGGAGCAGCAGTTTTCTAAACAAAGGGGACTAGCTACTAGGAGCAGGTGGTGAAAGAAATGATGATCGTTCAAAATAAACCAAAAGAGAAGAAGAAGAAGAAGACGTCTTCTACTTCTAGGTTAATTAAAGCAGAAAAGACAATTTTTCATTCAGGTCGCAAGACTCCTGAATTTTCGTCATTTGTCATTCCGCAGCCGTGACCTCTTCTTGAATTCGAAAACCGCAGAATGCTAAAATCATCCTATAAGTTTAAAAAACAAAACCCACAAGAGAGAAATTATAAATTTCTAACTATTTTTGGCATGTGTTTATCGTAATAAAATATATTCAGTTGTGTATTTCCAGAAAGAAACATGTACCATCCCTGTTTTTAATAGCATTAAAAAGGGGGGAGAAACAGTGTTTTTTAATTAAAAGAATATATATTATTATAACAAGTTTATTATTTTTAATTAACAAATTCATTATTATTTAAATAATCTAAGCAATTAATCATTTTTAATGTACTTCAATCATTCGTCATTTATAAATCATTATTATTTTACAACGTAAATGAAATAAGGAATGGATTATCTTTATATAAAATAATGAGTTATTTTTATTGTAAAACGACGAATGCATTTCATTATTCATTCATTGGTTTGTAATGTATACATAATAATGTATTTATCAAAAACAAAATATGAAAAGTATTATAAAAAGTGATTGAATGAAGTCGACATTTTTCAAAAGAAAAGTGATTACGAACATAAAAATTATCTATTTATAGTAATGAAACGTTTAGAGATAATAATTAAATTAATGCAATTGCAGCTTTTTACATGCATTCAGTTGTGCGAGAGTACAACTTTTTACATACGTAAATCATAAATAATACATGCGTAAATCTATTGGTTTTACATACGTATATCATATATTTTATATAAATGAATCACATTTTTACATACGTATTATCGTCTTTTAAAATTTTTATGAGTCCATTTTCGAGTCAAAAAAGAATGGCCCATTCTAATAGAAAAACAAACCCTAATATTTATTAAAGAGTATTAATTAATTATACTCCTAAAAACAATTTACTAGCTACACATACAAATAAATGTGTCATTTATTAAATGCATGTTTGAAATGTAAGAATATACATGAATTTAATATACGTAAACATAAAAGAGACTGGTTGGTGGACAGACTTCTCATACACTGACATTATTCATTTAAATAAAAATACAAAAATTACTACATTGAAATTAAAGAAATAGCATTTTATGGTAAAATGACATATATATCTTTAATCAAGTATAATATTTTGCAAAGTATCAAAAAGAATCTCTTAAAGCTAGAAGTTCTTTAACGTGTCTTTAAAAAGGATTTTTTAAAGCTATGAATTTTACAATAATTTGCCCATACATTTCAAAGAGTGTTAATTGGATTAATACTTATGTTAAAAAATTATTAATTTCTTAATGCAGTTTATACAAATCATAAAACATGACATCAATGTATATATAAATATTCTTTTAAAAGAAACTACATTGATTAAAAAGAGCGTGTTCGATTAGGAAAGGTTGTAATAAAAAAAAAACAATTTATGTAACAAATTTAACGCAATTAAATCGACTTTTATAATCCTATAATATCAAATAACAAAGGACCAAGAAAAAAAAATGTTCTTAATATTTATTACACATTAATAACTCATTAATGATCTGTCTCTCTATGTGCGCGCGTAAGTATGCGCTCAATATAATGGGTATCATTGTATATTGCGACTAATCGGTAGATTTAATCGGAAGATTTTTGAAAAAAAGAATTTTTGAACGTCTTTTTTCACGTCTTTAACTAATTTGATCACAAAGATAACACATTTTGAAGTCACTCCATTTACACACGTAATATAATTTTTTAGATCTTTAATACTCCTCATAAGTTTTGGATTTGAAAACACTTTTAGGATGTTTCCAATCCCTTATCAGAATTAGCATTCTGTTTTAATATTTTTTAGCTTTTTAAAACCTTCCTTTAAATCTTTAACAACCTTTAGTATTTTTAGTAATGCTGATTGCTTTAAACGCAAAAAAAAAAAAAAAAAAAAAAAATGACAAATATTTGTTGCGATTCCGTTGCTAAGAAATTTAATTTAAATATTTCACGAAAGTAAAACTTTCTATAAAACTTTTACTATCACACAGAACTAAGATGAGAATATTTTTCCCGCTTTATTGTTTTTGAAATTTCGAACTTTATTGCATTTTCCCTGCAGAACAGACAGTTTATTGTCAAGGAAATACAAATTGCTGGCCAGGTAGTTAGTTATACGTCAAGGAAAGAATACACCACAGGCAGTTAGAACACCATGTTTCACCAAAATATGCTATGTATTTTATTTCTAATTAAACTTTTTAGGGACAAAATACTATTTCCTGTTTTTAATAAATATACATTACACGAATTCAAAATTGCCAAATCTTATGAATGAAAGGAACATTTTTTGCTGACGTATTCAACAAAGAGCAAACTGCGTGTCAAGTTTATTAACTATTTATATAATTTTGGTATACTCAGCCACAAAGTTTGTGGTTTCATAATAATTTCATCTGTCCGATAATTTTCGCTGAAGATTTTTCGTACGGTAAAAATTATAAACACTAACAGCACAAAAACATGACACAAGACAAAATTTTAAAGGACACATACAATGTAATTTTTAACTATCTGTCAAAATGCTCTCTTTAAAACTTAACCAAAATACTAATCATTTTACCTGTATAATGCAAGTTTTGAATGCAAAGTTTTTCTCACACCACCTATACTATAAGTTAGCATCACCGTCATTTGAAAAGTAATTGCAATAACGGATTAAACATCATTATCAACGAACAAATTCAAACTACCAGTATGAAACCAATATATATTGGTTCAATAACGAAAAAGAAAAAACTGAAGGAAAATATCTTCAAAGAATAGAAAATTACCTATCTTTACTTAAATATACTGTATGATATATGGTCAAGAATGATTGTTACAATAAAAAAGAAAAAAAAGAAAACAGGACCTAAGAAAAAGCTAACCGCGAAAGCTTCTACACGATCTCCTGGGATCCAATCCTGGTTACGACTAGTGAAGGCCTTGGGAAAGTCAAAATGAACTTGTTGCTTTATTCCATTCAATATTAATTGAAGCACTTACGATTCCACTACAAATAGATGGAAAAACCTCCCCTCCCCCCCCCCCGACAAAATCTCAAGATGAGAATAAAGAGAATTTTGCACGAAATTGGACAGGAAATAACCAGCAATGGAAATATGTAGTGTTTACTGATGAAAAACGATTTTCTAATAATGGCACGGATAATGAGGTATCTTACATAGAAGAAAAGGATAAGAGAAGTTTCTTGGTCAGAAAAAAGACCAAAGTCGTAGTGGAGGTATGCTTGTCAGGGAAGGAATGACATATAACGCAAATATATTATTACATTGACTTACAGATTCTGTTACAGCTGAGGTGTACAGCAAATTTTTGATGGAACCTTACCTTGGATAAGGAATTTTTCAGAGTCAGGTTGGTTTGTTCCTCGACAAATAAATTGCTCAGTCCACACAACCAATTATATTAGGACCCTATTTGAAAGTAAAATTATGGCCGTTTTACATTTACAGCTGACATATTTAACATCCTTTATAAAAACAGGTCGTTTGATCTGGATGAACTACTGCGGCAAAAAGCTTAACAAGCTGTAAAACAAATCGAAGCTAATGGTAAGGACAAAATTCGATATTTATTTAACAGCAATAAACAGCGAACATAAACTCACGTCTTCTACAAGAAATAAAAATAAGGAGGGGGCATAAAATATTAAATGTTATTAAAATCTTTCATTTTGCAATTATTCATGTATTAAAACATGAGTACAAAAAATATTTCACATTTTCTTTTTAATGAAAACTTTCAACATCTTATAATCGAATTATTTTCTAAAACGTTTCTATGTTTTATCAAATTATTAGGTTTATATTAAGTTTAATATTGTTTTGAATATAACAGGTCAATTGAAAAGTCCCCGGTCTGACACATAGATGGCGCTACTAGAATTAAATCCATATGTTTTTTAGTTAGCCCTAACCCTCAAAAGATGCGTGTATTAATTTGTCATCTGTCGAATTATTAGTTTGTGAATTATAGCATTTTGAGTGAAACAACTTTTGTTATTGTGAAAAAAATGGATAAAAAGGAATTTCGCGTGTTGATAAAATATTGCTTTTTGAAGGGAAAAAATACAGTTGAAGCAAAAACTTGGCTTGATACCGAGTTTCCGGACACTTCCCTAGGAAAATCAACCATCAAGGATTGGCATGCTAAGTTTAGACGTGGTGAAATGAGCACCGAAGACGATGAACGCAGTGGACGCCCAAAAGAGGTTGTTACCTACGAAAACATTAAAAAAATCCACAAAATGATTTTGAATGACCGTAAATTGAAATTGAATGACACTCTAAAGATATCAACTGAACGTGTACATCATATCACTCACGAATATTTGGGTATGAGAAAGCTCTGTGCAAAGTGGGTGCCACGCGAGCTCACTTTTGACCAAAAACAACGACGAGTTGATGATTCGGAGCAGTGTTTGAAGATGATCAAGCGTAATAAACCCGATTTTTTGTGTCGATATGTGACAATGGATGAAACATGGTTCCATCCTTTCACTCCGAAGTCCAATCGACAGTCATCCGAGTGGACTGCACACGATGAACCCGCTCCAAAGCGTGGGAAAACGCAACAGTCGGCTGGCAAGGTTATGGCGTCTGTATTTTGGGATACGCATGGAATAATTTTCATTGACTACCTTGAAAAAGGAAGGACCATCAACAGAGACTATTACATAGCGTTATTGGACCGTTTGAAGGACGAAATCGCCGAAAAACGGCCGCATTTGAAGAAAAAGAAAGTGCTGCTTCCAAGACAATGCACCGTGTCACAAGTCAGTGAAAACGATGGCAAAAATCCATGAATTGGGCTTCGAATTGTTTCCTCTTCCACCATATTCTCCAGATCTGGCCCCCAGCGACTATTTCCTGTTCTCAGGTCACAAAAGAATGCTCGCTGGGAAGAAATTTTCTTCGAATGAAGAGGTGATCGCCGAAACTGAGGCCTATTTTGAAGCAAAGGACAAATCGGACTACAAAAATGATATCGAAAAGTTGGAGGGTCGCTATAATCAGTGTATCACCCTTGAAGGGAATTATGTTGAATAATAAAAACTAATTTTGCCAAAAAAAATGTGTTTTACTATGGTAGGCCGGAGACTTTTCAATTGACCTGTTATACTACAAATAAACTATGCTATTAATATATTTTTATTTAGAAATTTTAGGTGTACGAAAAACTCTTTCGAGCTGCGTATTTTTCCTCCATCTACCAATTTTCCTTGATGAAATATGGTGATAAAATGCACATTTCTTTTATCTTTCCATTTCAGAACCAAAATTTCCGTAACCTTTTTTCAATTTTACTTCACTGTGTCTTATTTTTACAAATCTAGGGAAATATGCCCTGTTTATTTTCACAGTATCACTTACTTCTATATCATTTTAATCCAAATAGGCTATTAACTTCCGACTTGTGTATTCATTATCGGTATACAAAAGATGATTCTTCCTCTTATAATATTCCATAAATTTGTTCACAACAGAGATGTAAATGTTCATGCATTATAAATTAACTTGCAAATGCTTAAAAGCACTACAAATGCTTAAAAGTAACTGAAACTAAGCTTCTACTTTTAAGAAAAACTGAACGTAATAAAAATAGAAAACATGTGCAAGGTCATAAAAGGGAAGAAAATTATTAAAGGGTATCTGTATGTTCATTGATGACCACAGTATATAAGTTAAAAAAACATGATTCGTCTTTTGACGATTGCTGAAATGCATGACAGATTTACTAAATCGCTTATCGACGACAGCAGGAGTTAAATATTTAATATATATTTTTTGAAATATGTTCGTATAATTAATTATTTTAAGAAATATGGGGAATCAAATTGTTAAATTGCAAAGAAATAAAATTAAGTTTTAAAAACTAACAGCACAGTGAATCCTGAAATTCATTAGTATTTTAATACATTTGTGAACATATTAATATAAGAAAAGTGCTTTGCGTAACGATTCGAGTATATTATTTCCTAATTTCGTTGTATAAATTTTTCTTTAAATGATTATTTATAAGAAACAGAAATTTGTTTGTCATTCGGAAATTGATTTTTCTTCAAATGACTGTAATTTACTGAATCATTTATTCTTGAATTACATTCAGAATTCTCAGTGTATTTTCTTTTAAAAAAATTCAAACATTAAAGGAAGCAAAATAAATAAATCAAATAAAAATTTGAAACCAATTTAATCAATTTTTAATCTTTTTTGTAAAATAAAAATATGATGCAAAATTTATCCGGAATACTTATGTCAAATGTAATAAATAATCAAACAATACCTTAAAGACTCCCTAAATAACAAAAATTATCTTAACACTAATTTTTAACTAGTTTTTTAAAGTTAAAATATTTCAGAAGCTGAAAGAAACAGGTACAAAAAAGAGAAGAGTTGATCCTGTTTAAATACAAGTACGAAAATGCTTTTATTTAAATGAGTTATGCAAGTTTTTAACTTGAGTAATTTTCTCATTTATAGAAGCCGTTAATGAAAGTGAAATCTGTTAACCGCCCGCTCACATCTTTGACCCAAAATTGTAATGTTTTTCTAAGTGATGTAAAACCCATCAATTTTCCATTACTTATTACCATTAACGGAGATTTCTTACTTTGCTTTTGTAATAAACTCCCAATTTAAACTAAATACATTATTTTACGTGGAAACATGTTCAAGGCATTATTACAGAAACTGATAAATATTTTCATTGGGATAATCCTTGCATAGAGATAAATCAGCTTGTTAAAAGAATTACTGCTTAAATTTTTGTCAAGATAAACGTACAATTATTCTTTTATTTCAATAACTATTATTAATAATATGTATTTTAAAACATAACAATAATAATTATTAATATATAAATTATTTCTTTATATGATATTTATTTTTCATCATGCCAAATTTATCACACACAATCTGGTATAAATTTTTAATATAATATTAAATGTATCAGATAAATGATATTGTATTTTTTTCGTACTTGTATTATATGACGTTGTATTCAATTGGAATAATTAGCAACAAATAACTAATTTCAAAATTATATCGCTTATTTTGCTAAGAAAATATATATTTATAATAATATGATTAAATCAGCATTAATACTTCGAAACCCGCTTTTAACTTTCTAACAAAGTATTTTAATATATTCTCATATTGCACTTAATTATAATGTAAATTTTTCAAATAACATGCATAATAAAGGTTTTACATAAATCTGTCTCTTTTAAACATCAAATTAAATTACTTATTATTTAAGCTTCTTTTCAAAACGTTATTACGGTAATCAAATGGGCATAGTTGTAAACATCAAGGTCAGAGTAATGAATATCGTAACCGGGGGTATTCTATTTCAGCCACATGTTCGAAGCCATGTTTGTATTAAAATCCCATTGTGCAGATTGGCCGTGGTAGTGAAAGTGAACAGCCCGGTCGCTGCCTGCGTTGTTTCCGCGAATCATGGTTTTCACAAAAGACCCATAGTGTAGTGGGACTGGTGCATGTTAAATCTGTCGATGCCGTAAGTCGTCCTGAAATTGGAAATTTGGAGAAGGAAATGCCACCTGAGATGTCGCCCTCTTCACTTGACGGAGGTTCGAAATGACGAAGTCCGTCGCCAATAACCCTCAGCCGGGATGCTGAAACCCTTTGGAGAAGCTCAGTCCCCTTGGGCATTCCGCCGATAGCCCTCTTGCTGCTTACGTGTTGCCCTCGTATTACTCGACGTTACTAAACAATCAACCATCGTGTGGAACATTGAGAATTGCTGCATATTAAAAGGAACTGAGCCTCAAAATCCTCTCAAGAGGTAGTGTGGATGTTATAAAAGAAAGGAAGCTTAGTCGGGGTCTTCAACACTTGACGTAACTCAAAATGAAGTGGTTCATCGCCAATAGTCGTTGACTGCAACGTTATTTCAAAATTAAATGAAATTATACCTATCAAAAAAAAATTTGTAACATCTTGAAGTTGTGCATTTAAATAATATACAACCGCAAGTGTTTCAAGAATAGATTCATATTAACTTCTTACCTATAAACTTGAAAAAGTTTAAATGATTCATAGTAACTAGAATTTTCGTGTATGGAAATATAACTAAGTATAGTTTGACATCATTGACTCCATTAACTATAAACCAATACATAGAGAGATTATCGATGCAGCTTAAAAAAATCAAAAGTAACTATTTCTCTTTCAAAAATTTCCTCTTCCTTAAAGTTTTAATTTGACTTTTCCTTTTACTCTTAAAAATAATTTCCATCTTTTTTTACATAATTAATTAAGTTTTTCACTCATGATTTCTACTTTGATTATTTATTTCATACAATTATATTATTTTAAATACGATTTAATGAAAAGAATTAATTTCATTAATAAATTTCAGTTTTTAATTTATCATTTATTTAATAAAACTATTTTACAAAAATATATTTAGCTTAAATATCAATATTAAGCCTTCTCTTAATTTTAAAATCATTTCATCTTCAGAAGAATATGTGTTTTCAAAACTTTAAGGCAACAGTTTCAAAAAATAATTTCAATTATTGATTATAAACCCCAGCTATTGTTATAAAAGGGGTCATATTTTCGGGGTTTAGTAGCACATAATATATATATATATATATATATGCATGTGTGTGCGTGCGTGTGTGCGTGTGCATGCGTGCGTGCGTGTGTGTATTTCGCAGTCAATAAGACTATTTTCCCCCTTTTATTACTATTCTGCCTCTTAAATAACTTGAAATCTTTATAAAACAGACAAAGTTTGGGAAATAAATAAGATTCAACAGCTCTATTGAAATTTTCTGTTTTATTGTAGAATATCACTTCTATTAAATAAAAAATTAGTTTAAAGCCTAGATACTAGTTTATTTCTTTTTTATTGCAATTACATATTCTATCTTACCACCCTTAAGATAAAGTCAATTTAATTTTGAAAAATTCTTGTTGTGCACGTAGAAAATGTTGTTTAAACACATAAAAGCAATACCAGTTTATGAAATAATCCGGATAATAAGTAATTTTTTGTTTTCGCATTTCTGAATGAAAATAGTGGTATAAAAAATGTAAATTAATGATTTCTTGATTAACACATTTTTGGGCAATACCCTTGATATCAGTAGTATATAGTCAGAAGTTATGAGGCGAGAAAACGAACAACTCAAGTAAATGTTTCTGGTTTTCTTTTTTTACTTTCAGAAACTTCTGAGTGATAAATTATTTATGAAAAATTAATATACGAGTATATTGCAGCAAGGCATTATTTTAGCGTATATTCTCATGAAAATCAGCATTACAAAAATGTGCACACCTATTTGTAATAAGGTGCAATTAGCGAGTAAAAAAAATAATAATTTTAATTGAAATTTCTCTTTAAGCTTTTAAATGTTTAAAATAAAATTCTCCTTAAAAATAAGAATCTTTAACACAGAGATATTCGTAAATTTATATGTTAATAAAATTCCATAATAATTAAATATCAAATTAAACGGATTTTCTTTAAAAAAAATAATTGTGAGTCAACATTTTAATCACTTAATTTAACAAAATTTCTAAATCACTTTATTCGTAGCTTCGTTTTTATAGAAGAGAAAATAAGGTTTTTTTTTTTAAAGATAAACAATTTTGATGTTACCATAAGTCATAAAATAAATTAGACAGAACCAAAAATCAAGAATCGAACATATTCAATTCAGAAAAATTTTACCACATTTTTTTATAACATATGATCTTGCTTTTGGAATAAAAGGAAATAAAACATTAGCTGATTTTTTTTTTTCATTTCATTTATTATTGTATAATAAAACAACATGGAATACATTCATACCATTTTGTCATTCTTTTTTATCAATTTGTAATTCGAGATTTATTTTAATTTTACTGAATTCATCCAAAATGTCCTAACAGTATCTCACGTTTTTTCCTCTTTGAATAACAAAAAACCATTACCTTGCCAGAATGTTATTCATATGCAAATACCCATGAAGGGTACAAAGAAATTCGCTTTGTATTATTAAAACCTTTACCTCAGCATCTTTTCTTTTCAGGCATAAGTCATTCAGAACATTTTACCTTCAAAGGACGATATTGTCTGGTGCAATGACCTGCAATACCAGCATATACTATTTTTGAGTTTTTTAAGGTTAGATTCAAAAAATTATGTTTAATTCATTCTTTCACAATCAAATATGGTTGAGGAAATTTTATTTACATCTTTCCGAAATTATTTGAGTTTGTTTTATTGATTATCTTGTTTTGTAAGAATTTTATCATGCATTTTGTAAATGATAATTTAAATACACGTAAGTGTTTCGCTATTTTTTTAAAAAAAAAAAAAAAAAAACATGGATTCTATGGATTTATCGCAGTTCAAATACAGGAAGCAGAGAATCATTTATTTCGATAACAATTGAACAGATGATATTCAAAAACAAAATAGATAAATATAAAAAATGATTTTTAAATACTCGAATATGGTTCACTCTTTAGTCAATAAATTCTCATAAAAATTGAATTTCTTGCATGAAATGTTATTCTCATTCCAAAGAAAAAAACGTTTACTTATAATATCAGATCTTCAAGCTGTTCAGAATTTAGATTAAAATATATATTTCTAGTGAGGGTGTAAAAGTTGTGACTGCGTATGGGAAAGTCAAATAATATTTTTTATTGCTAATGTGAGTAACTGAAATGTAACTTTTTTTGTTCTTCTTTTTAAAATATTAAGTGAATGAAATAGACATTATTGCGTTTTTGAAGCAAGAAAGTCTATTTCGAATTATTATCGTAAGTCCTTGAAATTCTATATTAGTTCTCAATCATAACTCACTTATGAAAATTTAATCCGAAGCATTATCCTAAAACAGTAAAATTCCTTTAAATTATAGTTTAAATATGAATTTCCTCTATATAGAATATTAATGCCCTTATTTTAATCAGTTATATGTTTAATGGTAAAATAATATTACTAAATGAATGTTTTTGTGAATTCATTCCAATAAAGAGATAAAATTATTTTTTTATTTTTATTATCTAAGTTTTTTATTTATTTAAGTTTTTGGAACAGATGTTGATAATTATCACAAAAGAACAAAAAATAAATACGTTTATATAACATTATTAAGAAACTTGTAATAGTGCAGTGTTTTTGACAAAGTGTGTTTCTCTAAGCTTAGTTTCAAATTGAATTCAAAAATAATTGTTATTTGTTTTGTTTATGTACCAGTGAGCTTGCAAACAATTTTTGAAAATTATTGGATTTCTATTAACATATAGTTCAATAATTATGGACAAATCTAAGTACTTTTATGTATTAAAAGTATTTAATATGAAGTCCTTTAATTTTTTTTTGATTAATTGTTTTTAACGTTGAACTTTGAAGCAATACAAGGGTGGAACCTCATAATATGAAATCTTTTGAAGTTGTTATAGATAATATAAAACAATTTCTTAAAAAAGGTGAAATATGAAAGATTATACGAATTTATTATATGTATTGTATTTTAAATGAAAGATGTTGTATGTTCCTTCATTTAAAGTCTACCAATGATTCATTTTTCTTATATTTTAAGAATACATTAAAGTACAAATACTATTCTGAATGTTATCATAATTATCGTCCAAAACTTAGTTTATATTTCAAAATAATATAACTGTTGAAAGTAATCCTATATTATATTTTGCTAACGAAAATTTGTTTTATATAAAAATTAATTTAATTTCGGCAATATGTATAAAAATTTAAACACAAAAAATTTATGAATATCATTTTGAAGGTCCACATTTAACAGCTTATTTTAAATGATTCCGTTACACTTAAATACAACAAACAGAAAGTAATATCTTTAAAAGAGCACAAATTCAGAATTCGTCATCATTTCACAACAATTGCTTTGCGTTTTTTCTTAAAAATGTCTATTATTTTATACCTTTATAATTCGAAATGTATTTCCACAAAATTCACAAACATAATGATGCTATCTTACTTCTGGATAAATAAAAGAAGGGAAGAATATAAAAATTCAGTAAAGAGCTTTTTTTTTTTATTCCCTATCGCTAGCACAGAAATTGAAACTCTCTGAAATTAATTTCACAAAAAAAATAACAAATTGTACAGAATCTGTTTAATAAGCATAATTCAATTTTTTTTAAAAAAAAAAGTGTTGAAATATCTATGTGATGATATTGAAAAATTTTTAAAAATAACGCATTGTAATTTTGTAAACATGTGATAAAAATAATTTTTTTTTTCCAATTTATTTCATAACGAAATAACGATCATAAATGTTTGCTAGAAATATTGCAACGAAACTTATTTCCGAACTGTCAATAAAATTTCAACAGTATTCACAATTTTTTTAATCCGATGAAATTTGGCATCTGATAAGTAAATATAACTGCAATTGAAAAGGAAGGAAACTAACTGTTGGAGCACGAACCAAGTCAATACTTACAAACAGCTAACTGAATTTAGAATAATTTGCTCAATCATCAATAAAAGTGAAAACTAATTACACCCACGTGAAAAAAGTAATACAAAAAAAAAAAATTTTACCACAAAAAAAATCAAAACCGAACGAACGCCTCACTTTTTCCGATTACCGCCCGTTTACGTCAGATTACAGATGACGCCCTCTGTGGCCGAATTTCGAAAGCTCTAAGAATCTCTGCATCTTTAGTTAAAAAAAAATATCATTACTTCTATTTGTTTCTATTGCAATTTTTTCTCAGTTAGAAAATTCACACCCAAAAAACGTTGACAAAGTAAAAAAGCGGGTCACAAGAAGTGTCACATGCAAAGAAGAAGCGTCGGTGTTTAGTATAAAAGGAGCCTTTTACTTTCATTTGGCATCACATCTTCGAGTTGGATTACCTTCTCTAGCATCTCAGCATCTACCTATTCGTACTATCAGGATGTTCTCAAAGGTAAATATTGTTTTCCTAACAAGAGATATAATTTACTAAAATAAGTAACTTAAATATAATTAAAAATTATTTAATCTTCATAAAGAAAAGTGATTGTTCATTAATTGCATTTTAATTTTAAGAACATTTCTTTGAATAATTAATTTTAAATGTATAAAAAAGTTTGTAAGTTTTGTTTTTCATTTAAATCTATTTAATTCTTTATTTTTAAAAATGCATACTGATATAGTAGTAATATGTAATTAACCAATTTTTATAAAACTAAGCCCTCAAAAATAATATAATGTCAAAATTTGATCCTAAATTAAAAAGATTTACATCTGAAAAGCAAGTAAATAGATTTAAAATATAGATAATAATCTCAAACTATCAGTTGTGCAGCTCTAAAGTTACATTAATGCGAAAACTGATCTAAACTGAACTAAAGTAAAAAGAGGAACTTCGTTACATAATATTAATTTATATTTACTTAAATCTTCAAAGGATTTTAATCTTATATTTATTCTTTAAATTAATTATAATTCCCGATTTAATTAGAAATTCCTCTAAATAGACGATGTGCGTGCAACAACTTAAAAAATACTTATGACTCTTATATTCAAAGATATAATATACCTTTAAGAACTTGAAAATTTCAATGTCCACAATATTTTTGCTCATGCACTCTTAATAGTTTGTTCTTTTCATAATTTTAATCAATGTAATGTAAAAGTTGAAAACATTTCACCATTTTGAATTTTCTGGTTGTTTTTATCGCATATTCATAGATGGCAGCACCAAAACATTTATTCCGTGTTTTAGATAATATTTATAAAATATTCATAAACTCTAAATAACTTTATTTAATACATATCTAAATAAAGGCACATATCAAATTTTTAAAAATACATGTAAGATAGGATACAGTTCAGAGTATTATGCACTTAAAACACGACAGAAGTGAAATAAATCCCGCGGTTTTCTTTTCTTAAGATACGCATTGTGTAAATTTCGATATGTATTGTGATCTACATAAATTTTTGAAATACGCAACTGTATATTGAAAAGCACCAGTACTTCAATTTGTATTTATAACTAATAGATTTTAATTTACTTCTAAATTTTTTTTCTTTATATTACTGTATTATAGAATGCAATGCAAAAGTATGGCAAATTTAAGACTAGATAATTTTTATTTTCATCCAACACATTTCAACTTTTTTAGGGTCTTTTGTGTATGTTCTTCATCGGTTGTGCCCTTGCACAAGACTATTCCGATGATCAAGCTGCTCGTGAACAACAGTTAGCTCCAAACTATGCTCGACAGAGTTACAATCCCGACATTTATGTAAGTATTGAAATATTTTGAAGTATAGATTAAATCATCTAGTTCAAAACTTAACAAAACAAAAATGTGCAATAAATTTCTCGATATTTCAAACTTGAGCACTACTTAAGAAAAAGAAAGAATTAAAAGCAATTCATTGAGATGGATTTATTTTTTCCTTCTTTATTTTTTCTACTTTTATCAATATCCAAAATATTGAGCACGTTTATGATTTAGCTTCTTATATAAGTATATATCACGTAGTACCATATTTAATAATAAGCTCGTAGTTCTATATTTAATATTAATTTTTCTTGAAAACTAAAATCTAAAAAATTATTTTGGAAAAAAGAACCTTGATTGCATTTAATTACGATTAATTAATAAAAGTAAACGTGTTATTATAAATTAATTTTTACGATCTTTAAAAGATGATGAATATCAAACTAATTAAATTTTGGAGTAGATAAAATTCTCTTATCCAGTTAATAATTTTATTATTCTTAATATCTTAAATTGACTTCTAAAGAACTCTTAATAACCAGTGCCTCCATTTAAAATTGAAAGTACTTGAAAAACAAAATTTCTAGTTAAGCTTCGCAGAGGTTGGATGGTGATATTTAATATAAAGCCCAAAGCAGGTCTATATATAATGCTAAAACAACTATTTACCATAAATTTTAATGAAGCTGTTTTCTAAAAACTTATTTACAAAAAGGGGAGGGAAAATCTTGTTACATTTACTGTTGTATTCCAATATAGCAAAATGTTATTTTTTAATTTTTATTACATCAGTTGTTTGATAACTTATAATTCATAATATTTTATTTTATTTTACTGCATTTACGTGAATTAATTTTATTATATTCAGACCTGAAGAAATTTTAAATACGAGTCAATCATTTCATAAATATTTAAACTTCCCATTTGTTTCCCTTTCTATGATATTATTAGTTAAGCACATATTAAATAAAATTTATTATTTTACGCTTATGTCTTATAAACATTCTGTCTTATATAATTGTTTATAATCGTAGCTTCTTAATAATTATGTTTAAAGAAATAGAAAATTATTAAGATTATAATTTAAATATTACATCTGAAAATATTTTTTTTTCATAATTCATTACTCATATAAAAAAAATTCAATTACGAAAAAATCTAAGAAAATCTATCATGAATTGCTGATCATTTCCTAAATTTAAAGAATTTAAAGTATGTTGAAAGAATTTTGTGAGCATTAAAAGACGAATTACGGAAATAATTTTAAATGTATGTTTTGATTTAAAAGTCAATTTTTAAACTTATTTTACTGCTTTTAATTATGTTAATGTAACTTTAAATTAAAATCCTTATTATGTGAGTGTGAATTTTTTGAACAAATATTTGAGTTAAATTTCATTATAATTGAAAAATAAAGCAATTTGGATAAAAAAAAATTCTTAAATTACTTAAAATGCTTTTTCGACATTCTAAATTATTAAATTTGCAAATATAACGTCATGTATTTAATAAACATTCCTTAAATTATTACCGAAAGTTTCAACACAATAAAGTGTAAAAAACTTTAAAATACAAACGCTTACACAATTGAAATGAACGGTAAGCACCACAGTGTTAAATCATAGCCCACGTAAAGAATTTTTTTTCATCAAAATCTTCCCAAAATGTCTTAGAAGAGCATTTTATTTTTTAAATTAGGAAACTGCCCGAGCTGAGCCATACGACTTCGGATTCCAAAGCACTGATGAATTCGGTACAATCATGAACCGACAAGAAGCCTCTGATAACAACGGTGCAGTTCGTGGTAGTTACGGATACACCGATCCCTTCGGTGTCTTCCGTCACGTTGACTACGTTGCTGACGAATATGGATTCAGAGCCGAAGTAAAATCGAACGAACCTGGAATGGGAACCCAAAGCCCAGCTAACGTACAGATCTACGCTGAGCCTCCCCCAGCAGGTGTAATCGTTGAACGACCCTATTACCATCCTCTCCACCTTGGACAAGGAGGACAATCTGGTCAAGCTTCAGGTCAGCAACCTTCTCGAAGGAACCCATCTTCATCTGCTAGCAACAGCGCTAACCGACAAGTTAGGCCAGTATCTTCCGGTGCCCGACTTGGATCTTCTACATCTGGCTCCAGAACCGCAGTCTATCCATACGTCCAACCTCAGCAGAATGCCTTCGCTTCCAACGCTTTGAGCAGTAACCAATATGCTTCATCTAGCAGTAGCCAATACCCTTCCACTGTCAGCAGCCAGTACGCTGCTAATGCCGCCGCTGCTTCCTCCAGTTCTTCCACTGGAAGCCAATACTCAACTGGTACTGCCTACCAGGCCTCTGCCGCCAGTGTCTACCCTGCAAGAAACCCCTACGGTTCCCAAGGCTATGCCACCCTTACAGCCAGCCAATATGGTTCAGAAAGATCTTCAGCTGCCAGCGCCCCTCAGCCAATTGTACCTAAACCCTATGATGGTCCAACCTACAAGGTCGGTAATCCCCATGTTACTGAATTCGTAAGAGCTGACAAGGAGAAGAGCGCTACCTACCTCTTGCCAACCGTTGTTGCCGCTGGAAATGCCCCAACCACCCTCGTCAAGCATATCCATACTTACCCAGCAGCCCCTGCAGCCTAATTCAATCCTTAACAGAGAAACCCGAGTTATCAAGCTCATTAAAGATGTTCATTGGCCCAAGATGAAGCTCATAAGCACGGATCAGAAATGAACTTTGAATTAATGAGTCTTCACCGAAATGCCGAATTAGCTCCTTTCGAATATATCTATATTTTAATGCCGTGAAGAGCTTGTTTTATGTTTTTCGGGTTTGGTGAGAAGGGTATTTATTTGTTAGTATTTATTTGTACAGGATGATAATATTTAATAAGAAAATGAGTCGTGGTAAATGTATAATCCTTCTTTCAACAGCTAAATTTCTCATGTCATTATTATTAAATTACTTTTGCATTTAAAAAAATGTATTTTCTGTCGGTGGAAGGAAATGTATGTGTATGTATTTTTAAGAATACTCAATAAAAATAGTATTATGTGCAAATGTTTCTATTCTTATTTCATTAATCGACTAAATCTGCATGTTTAGTTTTAAACAACGAATGAAAAAATTTTAATGAAAAATCCTTTATTTTGTAATAGTGTGTTTAAAAGAAATGTTAGAACAGATTTCGGAAAAAGAAAGATTTCTATTACATTAAAATATCATCAATTATATACTATATTAAATTGAATGACAGCTAAATCGATAATCATATGTAATTCAAAATATTCCTTGTGATTTTAATGTTAAATTTACGAAATAGCAATTGTTAATATTGATATGTGATTATTATAGCATTGTGTTAATATTGATA
>BMAW01022454.1:187637-208458 GCA_019974015.1 Nephila pilipes
ATGCGTCAAAAATGAAAGTTCCGTAGAGCCAAAATCAGTTGTGTGTTCTGAAATTATAACTCTATCAAATGCAAGTGATGGCGAAGTTTTTAACGGCTGACATCGAAGAATTGATGCTAGAAAATCCTTTGGATGAGGAAAATTTCATTGAATTTATGACAGTTTATGATAATTAAGATTTCAATAGTGACGGATGCTACTGCTAAATATTCAGAATCAAAATTATATACTTAAAGTAACATAAAATTAAATTCAGTTGCAATAATTGATATTTTGTGCATTAAAACTACATAAATTACTTTTACACGACTGTCTCCTAATTTTGCAAGAATTATTTTCTTAATTAGTCAACGAATAAAAACAAAGTATGAAATTCTAAACACTCTAAAAATCATAGAAACAGCACAGACAACATTATGAACACAATAAAATCATAATGAATTTGCAACTATTAAAAGTCATACTTATTTTACTGTAAATATATCATGTAATAACGAGGAAATTTCCCCCCCCCAAAGCGATATATATATACGATAACATACTAATCATGAGTAATTAATGGAATATTTGAAAAATAGTGAAGGAATATGTCAACTGCCAGCTTTTTAATTTTCCTCAACGAATTTTGAGAGTCAGTTAAAATTACAAACCTGCATCCAAGTTCAAGGCAACCTTTCCAACATCAAGATTTGAGGATTTCTTCCCACCTTATTCATTTTGCCTGTGACAACAGGCAATAAAGTAACTTACAACTAATATCATTTGTAATTCACTCCATCAGCATGAAAAAACTCCTTAAAAATCATTTAATTTCTCAGCTTACCAGATTCGGAAGACAGATCCCTTTATAAGCAATCATTGTTTTTGTCCTCTGACTGTAAGACACATTTCAACTGAATATTCTGCTTTCACACTATTCGCTTTAAACGTTTTCAATCTTACACGTTATCTTTATTTTATTTGGTTAGTGAAATCTCCAACCAAATTTTTTTCATTGTTACATAATATTGGTTTTATATTATATGCATATAATTTCATTAAAACATTATTTTATTCGATATATTAATCTGGGTTTTATTTTTAAATTGTTCTGCCTAAAAAATGGTAAACCTTCTCCTTGTGTTTGGAATAATATATCTCATGAGGATTTATGGCCAGAATTTTCATACAATCAATCAACCAGATTCGGGCTAGAAGACAGATTCGTGATTTAGGAGCAAGTAGATTTACAACGTCATATTTTTGTTAAGGTGATCTTGAAATGGATTGTGGGGGACGGTAAAGTAAAAATTATTTAAACGTTGTATTTAAATAGGCGTAAGTAAGTGTCAAACGTTTATACTATTTTTCCTCAAAATTAACTAAATGTAACTAAATGTCATGTAATATAAGACTTAATTTCTTTATTTGTGGGATGTATTGAAACAGGAACATGAATAAAGTTTTATTTTTGTTAATCTTATTATTTACTCGAACATTATTGTTGTTGTTTAGTATTTAAAAATAAATCTCAAAATATATCCATTATTTAAAAGTATAAAATACCATCTATATCTTAGTAAAATTTCTTTCCTTAAATAATAAATTTTGCATAAAAGGAAAAGTAAAATCTATTATTGATTATGCCAATGAAATAATTTTATTTCATAATCTTGCTTTTTTTATTTACTTGAAATGTTAGATTACGAGCTTAACAATCGAAATTGAAAGACAGAAAACCAAAGCCAAATTATGAGTAAAGTCTTATGATATGACTTTTTTTACCAAACGTTTCTTGAAAAAAATATATTCTTAAAAGAAGATTTTTAGAAGATATTACTGTCTTCTAAATAAATAATTTAGTATATTTGAATCTCACCTATATATTTTTCAAAAATTCATTAAACATGCTTATCACAGGGGATATTATTTAATCAAATAATACTAAACGCAAGCTTCTTAATTCTTATTTAAATAAAAATCACACGGTTAAGTTGTTCCTGTGTTCAAATCATTCCTGCTGATGTCGAAAACCTCATTTCATGATTACATAATAATTAAGGTAATTTATTGCATTACACGCTTTGATAAACTTCCGTTATTTCATCTTGTTAAATCAAACAAAGAATTTTCTTAGTACCAAACAATCAATAATCAATCATTATACTAAACACTGTTATTGTTGTTAGCTGTTAACTTCCAAGCGAAGCAGGTCGTTGAAGACGACCGACCTTGGCGTGCTGAAATGAAATGAAATGATCGTTACAGTAAAATGAAAGCAGGCGCACGCCAAGTCCTGTATGTCAACGACGTTACACGAAAATCAAAAGCGTAATGAGAATAAAAAATGCAGGTGATAGAACTTGCTGTCACTATGTTGATGCTGAGCAAGGGCATAATTCGACACTTTTTCACCTTGCTATTGTTTATGCTTTTACTTTATATGGAAGTACATCAAGGTTTAGCCTGGTTTAAACATGAATAACACAAACACGAATACTACAGCAATGGATCCTCTAAATAAAAATTTATTAAATTGTTTCTTTTCATTTCATTAAATCCCTGAGAGTATTTGTAATGCATCCGAAAATATAGTAAATTGCTTATGTTCACGTATAATTATTCACTAAAAATGAGATATTTTAGTTGAATTTTCTATTTTATTGTCCAAGATGCATTTTATAAATTTTCGATATAATTTAAGGGCTTTTTTCCTATTGGATTCAATAATTAACGATAATTGATTTATATACTACACTGAAAAAAATGAGGAACTATAAAACCAAAAAATTATGACCAAAATTCCTGAATAATCAACCAAAATAATAATCAGTCATCTTTCCTATAACACATTCAAATGTATTTCTAAAACTTCTACTTGAATATTTCTATGATTTTTCTGATAATTTCTGATACTGAAATACTTTCGAAATTTTTCACAAAATCTCATTGCAAATATTGTAGCAATATTTTAGCACGATTTTCAAATAAAATATTCCATACACACTTATATTTACTATATAATGATTTCCATTTACACAAAAAACAAATTCGAAGATAATAATTTTTATACAAAATGAAACATCTCAATATGTATACTTGATGATTAAACTATCGAGAAAGTAAAAAAAAAAAGTTTTAATAAAATGGCACTTTATTGAAGTTTTACATATATTTTTAGTCGAATCCCATTAATAATATCTCTTGAAAACTTTATTCTAACACTTATTCCGATTTTAATAATATTTAATATTTCCAAAATATCGCCCATCATAAGGCAAAAATTCTGAGATTATGTTGCAAAAAATTGTTTTCCAATAAATTTTAACTCACAAATTTCATTGGTAAAAATGTCCAGCAAATAATCTAACTCATAAAATTATACAGACATTTAAAATCTTTAAAAGTATATGCTCTTATTACCTTTATTTATAAATTTCATTAGTATAAATCTCATAACAGTTGCTGAATAAAGCAAAGCTTCCAAATATATTAGAGGAAACTTTGTGAAAAAAAATTCAGATTTTTCTTTAATTTCTAATATTTCCCAAATCATATCTTAAATTCCTATTTAAATCACACTACATCATAAAATTCTTAAAACATAAATATATATATTATGAAATAGATAATTTGTCCCTTTCGAACTAATTTTTCAAAAAAATTAAAATTGCACAATAAATATGTCAGAAAAATATCCTACTAAAACACATCTAAAATTATTCAAACTAAAAAATAATAAGGAAGAAATTACTGATTCCTAATTAAAATTCAATTTAAATTAAATTTAATTAATAATAAAATGTTTAAATGAAAACAGTTTTTCAATGCATTTACCAGGAATTTTAAATGAACATGTCTCGGAAATATAGCATTAAGATCGCTGATTTTTTTAAAAAAAAAATGTTTACTTAATCAAAATAAACTCAAATCTTCAAAAGATTATTATATGGGATTGATTGATTTCTCTAAGTAATTGAAGAGTTTATTACATCTTTTGTTTATTGTAATAAATTGTAACTAAATCAGTAATTAATTAAAAACAAAGCTTGTTATTTGTAATACATTGTGAAGAAACAGATATCACCATTAAAGGAACTCTTTTCTTTGCAACAAATTACATAGAGTTTGTTTACGTGACCTATTACAAAAACTCCTTTTCTGACTAATAATGCCTAATCAATGTTAAAATCATTTGATCCCAAAACATTGCAAGAAAGAGGCAAAATTAAAAAGAAGTAATTCAAAAATCTTCAAGCAAAAAAATGGCTACCTCACAAAGGTCTTAAAATTAATGATTTTATTCATTTTCAATCAATTCTTGATTCCTAAATAAATATGATTTAGGGGAATGCATAAATCGAATCGATAGGTAAATGAAATACTTAATTTATATATATATATATATATATATATATATATATATATATATATATATATATATATATATATATATATATATATATATATATATATAAAATACTTGTTATAGCTGACATCAAATATATATTCAAAAACTTTTACGATGAAATTTGGAAAAGTGGTCGGCTGCAACATTTTGAAAAATAGTAGGCTACGACATTTTGTAGTTAACTAAAAAAGCAGCCCTTTTGGCGGCTAATATCAATTTGAATCAACTTCACAATAAACTAATTTAGTATGATATCTTAATAGCTGAATAATATTTAGAATTACTTGGTGATATATAACTCATTTAACCAACCAATTTAAAATGAGCAATTTTCTTTATTGTTTAAATATCATCACTCATTTAATTTCAACCAGTGTGTGTTACTGTTTTTTTAAAAATTCAAACTTACTTTTGCGAGGAATGAATTGGGATTAATTATTTATTTTAATCTTATCAATTTTTTGAATAAAGAACGAAGCCTTGTATTTATGCGTGTACCCTTGAGTTTTGAAACACATGTGATTTAATACAACGCATACGGGACGGTAAAGAAAAGTGTATCCCCAGTTATTTCAACTGATTTACTTTTTACTCTCTTTTGCATTGGTCAGTCATGAAAAAAGACGCATTTATTATTTATTGGTTATATTTTTCCTAAACTCTAGAATAAATCAAGACAAAAACTTACATCTATGTTTCATCTCTTAAATATTTGAAAAGTTTTTCTTATCCTGTTCCATTATTCTTCATTTTCGAATCACATTTAATTCAAAAACAATTTTCAATAATTATTGCCAAAAAACTTTACGCTGTTTTTAGAATCATGTAACATGCATTTCTATGAATATACTTAAGCGAACCCGAATGAGTAATCTCTGTTTATAAATCATTTGCATCACTATTCTTACTGAGAAGAATTGACACGGTACAGATTCTATCTACGAGCCACATGTACATTTTTATGGGTTGACAACTTGAGACATTCAACGAATAAACTATAAAAAAGATTCTCTTTTAAACTTTCGAAACCATACTGAAGATATTACTACCTATAATCGTTTTCTTTATGTTCAAGTGATTAGCATAATTACTAATCTCATAGAGCCGATCTTATGTCAATAACATTTTTAATAATAAAACACATCAATCCAAAACTGACAGTCAAAGATTTCACTTTGTTTGTAATAAGGTATAATTTCTTTCTTGTATATTTCCATAGAAACTATCATTGATTACTATTAGGTACTATCATCATTGACTGTCACTAGGAGCAATCATCATCGGTACCACTGGCAGCGATCATCATTATCTATTGAAAGTACTATCAATATCAGTTTAGATCACCAAGCAACTTAGCTTTTAAGAAAGGTCTGTGTTCTTAAGCATTACAGATATTTCCTACAAATGAAATTTAGGTAGTTAGGGTGGTCAATCTTTATTCTTACATTCAGTTTATTTCTTTTTCTGCCTTCCAATTGCACATTTAATTTGTCAAATCATAATTTCACGCTAATTGTTTTTCATTCAGCTTTGCAGACTGTTTCACGTAATAATTATAAAAAAAGTATTATCATTGTCTCTATAGGCAAAAATGGCTACAATCCTTTAATACAGAGGGAGATGAAAAAAAAAAACTTATTTTCAAATGCGTCCCATTTAAAAAAAAAATTAAAATTCACAGGTGCCGTACTATATGCAGTTACGAAGGTAATTTATTTTCTTTATTTGCTTCCAAATTATAAGTATTGTTTCTTGATATTGATATAATAATATCTTACTTGTTATATTCTTTTTAGCTACTAATTTCTACACTTCATATTAAAAAAAAACTCTACTTATGGTCCTATAAGTAGAAGTAATGAGATTTCCTTCTTTTTTGAAATTTTTTCACTTCTTCATCGATCATTCTTTATCTTGTTGACTTCAAAAACGATATTTTTTAGGTAAAAAAAATGTTATTCAGTAACTGATTTCACTAACTTCTGCACTGCATTTGAAACATTCTAATTATAATTAGGGATGGGAGTTTCTGCTCTTTATGGATGAACTATTCTTACCGGTTCTTGTTCATTTTTAAAGAACTGATCTTAAACTTGTTCTTTGTGGTCCCCTTGATCTTAAAATTTCTCTAAACAGAGCCTCAAAGGTATTTGAATGAATTTAACACTATGCTACTGCTACATATGACTACTTTACACATTTGAGAAAAATTTGAATCGGTTGAATTTAAGAAAAAAAAATCCTATTTTGTATTAAAATAATATTAAATAGAACACGACATTTTAATTTTATCAGGTGATAGTGAAAATAAAGTATCTATGGTATTTTTTCAATACTAGCATTTTTTAAGAATTCATATATTCAAAATAAAGAAATTGAAGTAAATGTTTGCAAAAAAAGAAAATTTGAAATCCTTTTTATTTTACAAAATATATTGTAAATTTTATGAAAATGCATTTAATATTTTTAAAGAAAAAAATTTGATTTAAAAAGTTGGCTTCTAATGGTTTAATATTTAATATGCGATGCGTATTAAATATTATACTCTTGCTAATACAAACAAGATGATATATCAATATGTTTTATTTTAGTTTGCAGTATATATAAACGTTAAGTACAAAGTACATAAACTTTTATAATTATTTTCTGTATTTTTAGTAAAAAAGGAACGAGTTAATAAAGTTACACATGAAGTATATTAAACATATAGATTCATATTCAACTCTTATTCGCTTTCCTAATACAATAAAAAAATAAAAAATAAGGAAAAAATTTTCATAAAAATTTCTTCCTAAGACATTCCTAAATTTAACCAAATTTAAATTATAAATGCAAAAACAAAATTTTGATTTATTACTATACACATTATATAAATGTTTCTTTTTTCGCTTTCTAATTAAAACCTAATAAAAATGCGACAACTTTTGAATTGGTTCTTAAATTAAAAATAGCGATATAAATCAGATTGAAAACAAACAAAAAAAAATACTATTAAGTGGAAAATTGCTTTCCTTCAGCATTCTTCTGATTGGAACCTACCACACCTTGTTTGGACTTGCCTGTTGGGAAAAACTGCTCCGAAAGATTTAGTTCTTTCAGTATTTTTTCCCCCTTACATCGCGTTCTTCCTATTTATTCTCCCTCGCCTGTAGAGCCGTTTTCATAATCTGAGGCTGCTCGGTGAGCGCTTTTCCGTAAAATTATTTTCATTGGTGTTCGTTGTTCAAGATTGGAGCTTTACGTTTCGACCCCCTTTCTCTTCAAAATGGTTTTCTCTCCTTTCCTTTCTCCCCCCTCCTGTACCTCATACTAGTATTTGCTTTAAATAAGACCAGATGTTTCATCTGCCTCCGTTTCTCACACAGAGAATATTTTTTAGGTGCCAGATCTCTAATGACATATTCCAGGATTAGAGGCTTGTACACGGTTAATTGCTCCAAGCAGGAAACACAGTATTGCGAATAACGACGATGGAATACTGATAATGACTCTGAATAATTCGGAACAGCTAAGAACAGGTTTCTGGTGAACAGGTAACTCGTGTGTTCTCGCTCTTTTAGATGAACTAGCTCGAATGAACAAGTTGTTCTTTTGATCCCTTAACCTAATCATGATGCTTACAAGAAGAACTATTGTGATCTCCATTTTTCTTGAAATTTTCTCACTTCATCAATCTTTTTTTATCTTGCTGATTTGAAAACGATATTTTAGAGATTAAAAACGTTTTTGAACAAATTTAATGTAGATTTAGATATTTGCTTAACATAATTAAACAACTGTAATTTGCTTGGTATCAAAGCATTAATTACTTATATATAATTACCAAAATATTGTATAATTAAACAGTGAAACATCCGGGAATCATCAGTTTATGTATTGGAAAATGAGAAGGCAAGATCCTAATATCCCCGAAGATAAAGGTTGTTACTGCAACAACTCTCTACTTCAATTGTTATCAGAAAATCACAAAGCGAAGTAAAATCCTGTTTCGTAAGGCTTTCAACAATTATATATTCAGTGAAATTATAACAAAAACCCTATTCTAATAATTAAAAATTTGTCACAGGGCTGTTACTCAAAAACTATATTTGATTTGGAATGACAGGCACATAATTTAGTATAATAGTTAAAAATAATTAGTAATTATTATCTAAATGTATTTTTAAAGGTATGAAAGAATAGAAACTGTTATTAAATTAATAAAGGTTAGTTTTACTTTAAATAAATAAAAGTTTTCATAGTGAAAAATTATTCTTACGTGTTATATATTATCAAGACTTCTTTCATTTAAAACTACAGACATCCTAAAATTTAATTAATTAGTCAATAAAGTCGGAAATCCAAATGAAGAGACGCCAGAAAAATGCAATTACAGCTATTAACTATCTTCACAGATTATGCAAAATCATTCCCTTTCAAATAACTGTAAAAGCGCCTAAATCCTATCTTAAAATTAGACCATAATTAGTATACCAACTCACTCGCTTTGAATGGGGCACTTCACGAATATCGTAGGTTCGATTCCTATTACCATTTACTCTAACCAGGAATTACTTCTTACCTATTTTGATCACAAACGATCAATTACAGCAATTCACTTCTATTTTCAACAAACATCCATCAATTACGTTCTAACGGTATCCCCTTTTAATTTCAATACTGCTCTGCTTATACACTACTATCATCAATTTAATTCATTGCACTTCTTCATTTATTTTGCAAAATTATTGGAAAGGAGTTGGAATTCTGAATATAAAAACAAGAATGTAACACCAAAAGTGTTAGTTTAGGGAAGGTTTGAGAATAGCCTAATGTTATGATGCAACACGCAACGTTTTTTACAACTTCCGCTGTGACATCCTCGCAGACCGAATTGAAATGTCACATCTGGTCGATGTGTGACATTGGGCTATTCGCGGTTTCTCTTCACTAACCTTGGGGACTTTTAATTGAGATTGATTGCTTTCGCTAAACAACCTTTGCCCAACCAAAAATGAAACGTGATACGTAAAGTTATTATGTAAAGCAGTTGGGAATGAAGTGAAGTGGTTAAGTTTGGAAATATATAAACTCCGACTGAAAGTAGCAAGGGGATCTGAAAGAGGGTCTGTAGGAGTAGAGAGGTTGAAAGAGAGAGGCTGTAGGGAAAGTAAAGCTGCAGTTACAGATAAGCGGAAGGAGGAGTGGAAAGAGAAAGTTAAAATTAAAGATTGTTGTAAGAAGTAATTACCGCTGTTTTCAGCAGTTGATCCAGAGTCGGAGTTGCAGTCGAGGAAGGATTTGTGGTAAGAGTCTGTTAGATTACTATTGGTGGGTTAATTAGAAGTTAATAGAAATATTCCCCTGGAGAGCATAGCCATTTGTTGTCATAGTAAATATATGCTAATAAATTATTGAAAGGTTGTTTTGGTGATTCTGTAATTATTTGTGTCGTAGTGTTTAATAATAGAATCTAGTGATAGCACAAGATGAAGCCCAGGTCGGGCGGGCGTCGCAGATGGACCACCAGTTTTCTTTCCTTGCTTTAAGATATGAATATATTGTAATTAAAATAATTTAAAATTGTTCTTTTATGTATTTCTCTATTTATAAAATGTGATCTTCTTGGAATGAACTCGGGTAATTTACTACCTGAAATAGTATCTGTTTCTAACCTTTTGTCTCGTTTAGTGCCATGTAGGGCCTTTTAAATTATGACTCGAATTGAAATTTAATTTTAAAATGATTCGTCTTTTGAAAACGTTCATTGCCATTTTTGTGCAAAATCTTTTTGTTTCGTATTGTGAGAAAATACATTTAAGAATCTACCCTATTTATTAATGTATATTTTATTGAAAGTCTTCAAAGATGTAGGGAAATGCATAAACTATCATTGAAAATTCTACTGGTAGTTGTAGTTCAATTATAATTAATAATTATTAAACTTTGAGCAAAATAGGATTTTTGAATAGCAATGAAACAATTCTAATATTGAGGTCTCTGCATACACTTTTATACATTTAGACATAACCGGAATTTTTATTTCATTTGCCCAGTTAGATCTTTTTTTATCTGACTTATTAAATAAATTTTCTGCTGTTATTAGATAAAGTGAATTAAATTAAATTGAATTCAGTACTATTTATTTTTATATCAATTCAATGCTTCTCGATATTTGGATAAAAACTAATAAGGTGTTTTAGTTTTCGAGTGAATTCTGCGCCAGCCTCTTCGTAGCGTCATAAAAAAATCCTTAAATTGATCTAATTTTTTCTCAGAATAAAAAGTTTTGATTATTCTAAAAGATAAATAAATCAATATAAAAATATTGATGATGAAAAGAGAATACTTCTAAATTGCTAATACTCAAAGCCTATTCGTCATTTACTGAAATTACAAAAATCATCTGAAATATGCACGCTACATCTTACATATTCCGGAAAAGAACCAATATCGATCATTCATATGTTGCATTTAAAATAATTTTCTCACTACTTTCACAATAAAATTCAAAACGTTCGGATTTTTTTTTTTCAATTTCGTTAACAAGCAGAACTGAACTGTAATAACGACGTTTGATTTAATCATCAAATATATAAATATTTTTCACTTCAAACTCTGTACTAAGAAATATTGAAATATTCAAAGCTTGTACACGTGTTTCAACAAAATTAATATAACTTAATGCTACTAAAATACAGATAATTTTAAAATATTCTCCTTTTATTTTATGAGACACCAGAGACATTTTGGACAATAATGTCAGTTAGATCGTAAAAGTGTATCATTCGTTAAAGCAAAATTTTATTACAGAGTTAGAAATCCTTATTTTGATTAATTATTATGATAGAAATTTTGGATAAAACTAGTAATTATTTTTTATCCAGACTTTATATTTCCAATTCAGGACCTAATGAATATTATTTTTAAAAAATTTAAGTTGATTTAAGAAAATATGTTTTCTTCTAAGTGTTTTAGATATTTAATTGTTAAAATCAATAAAGATTTACTTCAGAATAACATCTCTTACAGTAAGATTAAGTTCCTTTGTGCATAGAAATAAATTCATTTATGTAAAAATACTAAAAAAAATTAACATTAATTATTGGTCAAGAAAAAAGATAAGAATGAAAAAGTAAGGGTTTCCATTTATCTCATATTTTGAAAGAAAGTTCTACACTAGGACGGGATGGTCTAACATGGAACAAATTCGGCCCTTCCTCATATTCAATACTTGCAAAGTTTTTGCAATGGAATAAAAAGAAAAGTTAAATAAATGAAATGAATGTAAATTAAAACCAATGTATGGGAATTTTACAACTCGCTTGGCTTCTTTAATTCCCTAAACATACCAATATGATATCCATAATAAAAAGAAACAGCTTAACGATCTCGAGATAAAAATGGCAGGATCTATATTTCTATCTTAAAGCAATTAATAATTTCATTCTATTTTTTGTAATTTTTTATTTTGCTATAAATATATAATACATATTAAGATTGTATTTCAGTTTATAAAGTAAAGAAAAACTTAATTTCTAAATGGAATTTATTTTAATTTATCAAAAGTCTTTAAAAAAATTTGTTTTAAGAAACTTAAATTTTTATACATAATCTTAACGTTATAGGAAGTTATTTCACATTTTACTTCGTTTGTCTCGGTGAAAACAAGCCCAAACGAAAAACAACCTCCGTGGAAAATGAAATAATTTCGGGTGGTCATTCCATCAGAAACTGTTATGAATCAGTTTTATCTTTCATAATATCATCAAATCATTTTTCTCGAACTGTGAACATAGTCATCAAACCAAATAATGCAGTCATGCGTTTGATGCTCTAAAAAACCTCTTAACAGTTCGCTTCCTGGTTCCAACGGCGAAAAATTAAATGCTGAAGTTTGGAAACAACAACGATTTTACGTTTCGTTTCGAAACCGCTTTCTCAGTGGGCGACAACCGTCGTTAAAAATCTACTAATGATGATGGTTTGAACAAAATGGGGATCATGACCCATTTGGGCTCGACGCTGAAACTCCAATTATAATTTGAAGCGCCGATCCAATGGTTTAACATAAGCAAGTACAGCAGTTCCTTTAAAACGGTGTTTTGAAAGACGTTTACGACGATGTTTTCTTCCGTCAAACTGCAATTTAGAGGAATAAAAAAGTGGATTAATGCATTAGGCAAAGGTTAAATACTACACAAATACTGCGAAATATTCGCATATCATTGTTGTAATAGCTGCTTCGTTTATAATATCGTAAGCAACCCTTGTTCTGAATCATTTGGAAGGGGGGAAAAACGTTCTTTCAACCAAACCCTTATCTCTTTACACACTTTATTTTTGGAATTTGGTTAAGAAAAATATGATTAGATTTATTTTTGTAATGTCTTAATTTGTATTTTCCATCTTAGAAAAAAAATTATTATATGTATGCACTAAAATATATATTTCGTTATATAAACGGAACATTCGTTTCACGCCTAAATATCATCTTTTATTGAAGAAATAATTGAGCTTTATTATATAACAAAAGTTACTGTCCTTCAAATTTCAAAAATTATCTTACACATTCGAAAACTGCAGAAATATAAAATCCAAGAATTCATTTATAGTTCTTCATGAAGCATGTATAAATTAAGTCTTTGAGTATTAAATAGGAGAATAAAATACACCTTTTTATGAACAACTGCATGGATTTTAACAACTGAAATAGTATTTAGTACTCAAACTAGGTAAACTCCTGTCAACTCTAGAGTACATCATTAAACTTGTAGACCAATTAGAGTTTGTGCGTGCGTGCGTGCGTAGTTTGCCGATGCGTGCGCCACGGAAATTTCTTGAAATGCCTGAACTCCGTCATGGAGAAAACTTTCTCCTGAAAGTTCATTAATCTCAAAGTAAACAAGATCATGAACGATAAAAATTTTCAAAAGAGAAGATATGTATTTCTTAGTCAATTACGTACTTCATAAGTATTTCAAATACGATGAATCTCCTTAAGCTTAAAACAAGATTAATTTCATTGGAACTTTGCTTAATACAAAAATAATTTTGCTAATAAAAATCGAAACCAAATCAGATTTAAAACTATTTTTTAAAAAATTTTATCCAGAGAACTTAATCCAAGAAATTTAGGGCTTCCTTAAAAGTTTTCAAAAATCTCAGATTGATTGATCAGTTTTATTGACGTCGCACTAGAAGCAACTCGAGGGTTACTGGCGATGGACCTCGTAATTTTGAACCTTGGTCCAGTGATGAGAATGACACCAGAGCTTGCACCTGTTCATGTGTAATGACTCTTTCCAAAAAAATAGTCATGACACTTAAGCAAAGAAATCGGCAAAAAACCATTTCGCTAATTGTTCAACATTCTGTGAAATATGTTATTTCAATAACTAGCTAATTTTATCCGATAGAACCTTTTTGAACCAAGTTTAATTATCAATCTTAAGTGTCCTTTTAACAGGTTTTAATTATTAAAAAATAGTTGTAATTTTAATATTTTAAAAGCAATCAAGAGAATTCAAAATTACTTGCAAATTATGATTATTCTACTTTTTATTGAATTTCAAGATTTACGTACGAGTATTGTCGCTTATTTTTACTGTGCTATTACATTGTATATAATTATTGTAGTTTTAAAATTAATATAAAGATATCCAGAGATTGGAAACAGGAAAAAAATTTATTTAATTCAGTAAGCACAAAAACGATGTACGTGATTTGAATGAATATGCAATGTAGTTACATATCAAATGTATTGATTAAATTTAAACATAGAATAGTTAGCTTAACATATAGCTGACACATCTTTTCAGGAATCATCAAGTTCTCGAAGTAAAACCACGAATCATATGATCTATAGCATATCAATGATTTTTATTATTAAAATCTTAGAATTATTCTGGTGTCACTCATTACATATGGCGTATTATCCATCAAATTCAGGGGCCTCTATAAGCCTATTCGACATGGTCGCGAACTCGCGGTTGGCGTTTATTCATTGAGTCGGAGGTTGGAGCACTGTTGTCACTAAAGATCCACCGTATAGCGGAGATGAATCCCATTTAATATGCTGAAGGGTCCAAGTCCTTTCCTGGTAGCATGACGAGTAATATTGGAGCAGATACCATCTCAGGTACCATCCTCGTCACTTGACTGAGGCTCAAAATTACGATGTCCCTCACCAATAACCCTTGCGTTCCTTCTCTATGCGACGTTAATAAACAATCTATCAATCCATCAAATACAACACTTATGCCACTTAATTTCTCGTTTTTGAATAGCCATTTACTATATAATTAGTCTTAACAAAACTTTCATTGTAATGCATCTCAGTTGTAATGCATCTCAACATAGGTAATACTCTCTTGTCTCGTACTTCCCTTTACAACTTCAGTGTGTGCATTACATATTTCAAAACTTAGAATCGCAGTGTTTTGTTCAACGAAGAAAAAAATGCTCATTACCTTTTGAGTTAATTTCGGTTTACTTATTAGTTAATTACTTTTATCTATTATGTATTAATTACAAACTTAGGGTAATAATTAAAAAGTGTCTTATATCATGTGTTTTGTGTGATCACTGTTTATTTATAATTATAGTAAAAACCCAAAACAAAGTTTCAGCTTAATCAGCAAATGTCTTAGAACTTTGTTCAGCTTTTTTTTTAACAGAAACAAAACAATTTCATTTTCAATAATTTTTAACTTGTATTTTTAAATTAAGTTTTTTTATAATAATTTCAAAGAACATTCATTCAAAAAATTTGTTAAGATATATCTAGATTTTAAATTATTCTTTTCGAGGAATATTGCTTTTATTCCTTAATTAATACAAAAGCTTTTTTTCTCTTTCTGGAAAAGACAAATCGTAGTGGAATAGATTAAACTAACTTTGTTAGAAAAATTATGTTCCACTTGAAGTTCTGTATTTTCTTAAGATGTAAAAAAAAAAAATTATCACTGAAATTATTTTCAAAAAAAACTCTCAAGCTTTTTATTTATCTTATGATTTTATGATCAAAAAACTTAGAATGAAACAGTGATTCTAATAACTCAAAACCTAGTTTAAACAGAAAGATTTTCAATTTTCATATGTCGCAAAGCTTCGTTTTAAACCTCTTAGATATAGAATACAGTCATTCATGTGCATCGTCATGTGACTTTAAAATCGGTAGTATAAACATTATATTATGGAAATTTTATTTTATGGTTTAACATTTTTTTCGCGATAAATCGAGCAGAAGCAATTTTGATTCACTAAGAGAAAGAAATTTCAAATGCTCTTGAGAGAAAATTCATATTCATAGACACATTTCCGATATCAACTTTTCCAAACAAATGAAATACCCATTAAATAATATGTGCTTTGCCGAATTATGAAAAATTTATTGAGGAGAAAAAGTTCTATACGCTTAAATGAATTAACATTTGAAATGGGAACTGTATTACTGAATGATCACATCATGAAAGTCGATATTATTGTCCTTTGAAGTACAGAAAGTAAAGTATTGTGTTTGTTATGACTATTCTTAAAATTAGTAAGATAAAGTTTTTGTTAACATTGCTACGTTAATTCCTACAAAAGAAACATATTTTAACATTTACAGTACAGGTTATTGAAGATTTGTCATTTCTTTCAAAATATTATATCTGATATATAAGCTAAATGCTTATAAACGCCATAACTAATTCTGCATTAAATATCTCTACCTTATTAGACGAGCTTAGATATATTGTTTTTCAAGAAACACATTCGATTATATGGGTTATACCTTCTTTTTTTTTATTTTGAAGGAAAAAAAATTTCTCATGTTCTACAAAATTTTGAAATTTTTCTTTAAATTTTATTAATGAGTAGAATGTTAGAAAGCAACGAGTTATTAAATTAATTTTAAAAATCCAATTAAATAAATTGAAATCCCCCTGTCAAATTTCTGTATCCTTATGAAGAATTTCAATCAATATATATATATATATATATATATATATATATATATATATATACAAACTTTGTTGAAACGTGTTTCATTAAAGATTTATATTTCTTTAAAAAAATATAGCGTAAACCAGATTTTTTTAAATTTATTTCATTTTCTTAAATATATTTTCTTTACGTAAGTAGAAGAGTAGTGAAAACATAATTAACAATAACAGAATGAAAAAATAATTATCGAATGTAAGTATTATGTTAATTTCTTTTAAAACACTCAAAAGTGTGCGCATACAATCGTCAATCAACAAATATAATTTTATTTAATGAAAAAAATACATGATAAATCAATTAACTTTACTTCATTTTTAAAAAACTGAGTTAAATATGTCATCCATATTTATTAAAATTTTAATGATTTATTCCTTTTGCATAAAATTAGGGGAAAAAATGAAAAACTTAGCTTTAATACGTTTGCACCGATGTTTTGGTAGCTAAAAATTCATGAAAAATAAACTCTATTATTACTAAAATGCATCAAAAGAAGAATGCTTATGAACCCTACATTAAAATTCATAAACTGAACTATTCAATTCGAAAATAGCTCGATTATTAATGCTTCGATCCCAACCATACAAAACAAAGCATAGATGTTATAAATAAGTTTCACAAAACTGAAATAAATAAAATCTTTACTATTTAAAGAATCATATTCTTACAACAGTGCCTTTATCTTAAAATCAGCAGGGCGTGAAGCTCTGAAAGAAAAAAAAATGGCCAAATGACCTAGCAGACGACCTTTATCTTTTTCAAGCTTATAGACTCAACTTGTCCATTAACCAACAACACATCAAGTTCATTAACCAGTTGAGAAGATAAAGAATATTCTTATTTAAATAGCCTTCAAGAGACAATAAAAGACTTAACCTAGGGAATTCACTGCACATATTATCTGTTATATTTTGAAATATCCCATTGATTTCCAGTCAAAGAAATACAGTTTGAATCCATTGATGCATTTGAGACCTTAACAATGCGAGGGGTAAAACTAAGGAGACCTTAAAATCCCTTGAAAAGCTGTAGTAAGAAATAGAAAGCGATGTAGAAAGTAAAAATAAATTTCCCTTTTGGGATTAGCTGAGGTTAACCTCTTATTTGATGTTATGAAAGAGATCATTTCATTTTTGTAAAAGGAAAGCTTTTGGATCATTCTTCTCTGTTCTTTGCAGACCATAGTTTTTTAAGAAAATATCTTGCTAATAGAAATCTAAGATAGAAATTTGCTTGTTTCTTCAGTAACTGAAATATTTCCAAAATAAATCTGTATGATAATACCGAGGAATATTATTTTTCTAGATAAAAAAAAAACATTTATGTTTAACAAAAGGTACTCCTTAAAATAAAACATTATTTTCTGTACTTGTACTCAGTGTATAATTTAACAAAAAAAAAACCTCTTAACTATAATACGTAGCATTTGTCTTTGCATTCATTATTGCATTTTATATTTCTTCTTTTTTGGATTTGATATTATAAAAGTTATATGCTTTTGATGAACTTGACAAAATGGAAGAATAAAGAAAAATGAATATAAAATAAAGTTTATACATTTCACTAAATCTTAGTTTAAAAAATTGAAGAATATAAAAAAATGCAGTTAAAAAGGAAATGATAAAAATAATATTTTTAAAAGACTAATTCAATTTAAAAACAAATGACGTTTACTACTTTTAATAATAAGAGCCATAGTTGACATTCGTAATATCTAACCCTTTTTATTTTAATTTTTGGAGAGAAGAGGATTCTTTAATACTCAAATAAATTGCATCTGTATATCGAAATTATGTGAAAAAGCGTATTCATTTTAGTACTGAAAATATTCTAATAAATATACGAGAGGAATTATATTCTACAATAAAACGCAGAAAGAGAGCACAAGATTGGTTGATTGATTAGTAACGTCGCAACACGAGGGCTATTGGTGACGAACCTTGTAATTTTTATCTTTGTCAAGTGACAAAAGCTTCTAAATCGCATCAATGTTAACATTTGGAACCGATGCAGATTTAATGTGCATCAGCCCCGCTACACGGCGGGTATTTAGTGGAATCAGGATTTTAACCCACAACTCTACGGAACAATAAATGCAGAAAGAGATGTTGGTGAAGATCACTGCAATCATTATTTCCATTTCATTATGAATATAATGTCAAGAAATTTAAGTTATTTTTTTTACTTGGTTCTAAATGAGTTACGTTATAATTCTAAATAATCCTAATTTGCCCTTAGTGTGATATATTTCACTTGTGTATAACTAGGAACGAATCAATTAATTAGAGTCAGTATGTGTGTGTGTGTGTGTGTGTGTGTGTGTGTGTGTGTGTGTGTGTGAGAGAGAGATAAAGCAAATAATTTATCATTAAAAAACACAAAAGGAAGAGAACAATTAAAAGCCAAAATCAACAAAAAAACAAAAAATATTAATAGAACTAAGTAAAATAGTTGAAACTGAATAAAATTTGAAACTAAGAGATGAATCAAATTTGAAATTAATTTGAACCAAAGAATAAATCGAATAATTCGAATACCCAACAAACAAAACATGCATATTCAGACTGGGGACTGAATTGTAGGGTTAAACTAGTTTCTATGGTACCAACCCTCCCCCAGTGCATCTTGTTGGATAAAATTGGATTACTCCAAAAATTCAAGTAGTAATTTAAAGAAAAGAACCAATAAAACAAAGAAGAAAAATTGAATGGCGAGATATTTCAATTACTAATTATTTTCAAAAACAAAAAAAAAGAAAAAAAATTTATCCAATTAAAACTTATCCATTTAAAATTAACTTTTTAAAATTATCTGACTAAAATTATCCATCAAAATTTTCCAATTAAAAATATCCATTTAAAATTATCTGACTAAAATTATCCATCAAAATTTTCCAATTAAAAATATCCAATTAAAAATTATTCAATTAAAAGTTTAAGATTTTTTTCGAAACAATAAAACATTATAATTAAATGTTTCCAGTTAAAAACTACATACCCAAATCCGTGCTTTTCATCGAAGTTCAATTCAAATTTCATAGTTGTAAAGGCAAAGATTCAAAAGATCATATCTTTGACAAGTGATCATGAATCTGATTGCAATAGGTTAAGTAACTTTTTAAGTGATGATGTCCACCAGCATGCACTGTTGCCAGATAAATTTTGGAAGTCACTAGTACTTAACTAAGTTGAGTACAAAAAGTTTCAATATAGAATATTTAATATTTAATAAAAATCCACCAATAAACCAATCATGACCAGAAATCATATTGAATGATCAGAATTTTATTTGTTATAGTTATTTAAAATCCAATTGAGTGAAATATGTGTGTGTAAATGTGTAAAAATACAGAAATGTTTCAAAATATCTTCACAACTAGACCACTAACTAGCTGACTTAGTAATCCTTCTGTTGTGTGGTGGATTTGTTTTGAAACGAAAGTTCAAAAACCTATGAATGCCCCGAAAGGCAATAGCCCCATGTACTAGACCATCTTTTTGAATAAGTCACCAATCTAAAAGATATTATAGTAAGCTCTTATTCCAAGTTATAATTATTAAAAACACATACAAATCAAATCAATATTGATACTTACTATACATAAATATCAATACTTACGATTGCTTCTATACATCAAAATTAATAGATTTCATGCATTTTATTAGAACAATTTATTTCGATGTATGGAAATCCGACTGTAACTCTTATATCTTTTACTAAAATACACCAGTGATATTCATAATTTTGTATCATCCTATTAATATTTCCAGGGAGCATCATACATTTCATAGTTATCATTCTATTTAACAAATCTTCATTTACTTGAGAAATAAGACAAATATGAAAATGCATTTTTAAATATTCTCAGCTAAAAATTAAAAATCACTAATGTGTTTAATTACTTCTAATTTATTAGAGATATAAAAGAATTGTAATTACAAATTTTTAATAACTCTCGATTTTAAAATACATATATTAAAAACAATTAAAACAAGTATAATACAGTTAATCTTAATTCCTGTACATGAATTCACTACGTCCCTTCATTAATACACAATATAATGCAAAAGTTCAAGGGAGTATTATATTGCCATGCATGAAGAGAAAGCGGTAATAAGATAAATTTACTGTCAATCGATTATTAACAATTAATGATTTGGTACGCAAGTAACAGTACATTTCTTATGAGAAGAAAGTTATAATAATGCTGTTAAATGCAAAAATTGATCTCAAAATTATAACTTCTATTAAAATGCAAAAGTTTTATATTTGAGATTTAATGTTCAACAAATTGCTACTGAAAACTCTTATTGCAAAGAAAAGGTATTGTTAAAAAACTTAATTTTTTGAAAATTTATCATTAAGCGTTCTTTGAATAAGAATATTTACAGAGTCTCTTCACTGCATAAAAATTGTTTATATATATATATATATATATATATATATATATATATATATATATAT